>JARHVA010005111.1:1235000-1314412 GCA_037957365.1 Torreya grandis | reverse complement strand
AGATGTAGGTGGATATATTGGAACAAGTTTATAGTAGATGGGTTAGTAAATAAGAATAAGGTACAACTAGTCACTGAGGATTTTAAACATGTAGCCAACATTGACTACTCAGAGATCTTTGAACTTGATGGAAATAAGACTTTGATCCAAATCACACTAGATATAACTTCAACACAGAGTTAGGATTCGTACCAAATGGATGTGAAGAGTTCTTTTCTTCATAGATACCTTGAGGAGGATATGTATAATGTGTAACCACCTAGGTTAGTTCAGGATTCATCCTTAGTTTGAAAACATAGGAAATCCATCTATGGCCTTAAACACACCCCTTGAGATTGGTATGCCAAGATGGATTCATTAATCATTAATTCAAGTTTTACCAAGTGCCATTTGGACCTTATTATATATATTTTTAATGATATGATGATTCATTACTGAAACTGGTCCTTTATGTTGATGATATTTTGATCATCAAAAGTTCCTCATAGGCTATTACAGTGGTGAAAATAATTGTACATGACATATTTGACATGTCTAAGTTGGGTCTTCTACATTACATCCTTAGCATAGATATTTTAAAATGTAATTCAAGGATTTCACTTGGATAGGCCAAGTATGTTCTTGATATTTTAGCTTGGTTCACATGGTTGATTTCTAGCCATCTCTGACTCCGTTTTTATCAAGAGTCAAACTTGAGGCTGATTATTTTACACTTTTATTTGATTCCACTCGATATCAGTAACTCATTGTCAACCTTATTTATCTAACTCATACAAGGATAAATATTTCATATGTAGTGGGACTTGTCTCTAGATTCATGAATGAACCACATGAGTTGCATTGGAAAGCAACCAAGAGGATCTTGCACTACATTTAAGGCACTTATAAATTTGGGATTTAGTAGAGATTTGGCATAGAGGTTGACTTGGTTGATTTTATAGATTTAGATAGGGTTGGTGATACTAAGAATCATAAGTCCACTTCAAGTTATATCTTTTTTTTGGGTTCTGGTCCTATTAGTTGGTCTTATAAGAAGTAAAATGCTATTTCTAGATTATAAAAAGAGGCATAGTATAAGTGAGTTTTTAACATAGCTACTAAGGATATTTCAATTTATGGGATTCTATCTATGTTTGTTATTGATTTAGATATCCCATCATCATTTTTGTGACAACGAGAGTATCATAGAGATATGTAAGATTTTGGTTCAACACCAATGGACTAAAGACATTGAAATTAAAATGTATTCTATCCAAGAGCTTATTCATGGTCAGGTTATCGACTTCAAATTTTTATAATATTTAGAATAGGTTTTAGATATCATTGCCAAACCCTTCACTAAGATTGAGATTGTTCATCTATGAGCTCTTCTTAAGGTACGATCTACATCAACAATAACATCATCCTTAGGGGGCATTCTAGCCTCTTCACTTCTTCTATGCCTCATTTTTTTGGGGGAGTTTTGGCTACAGGTTTTCTCCTTTTGTTTACTTTATGAGATATTTTTATGTACATGGGTACCTCATCAAGCCTCATTGCTAAGACCCAATTCTCCATCCCACCTAAATTATGCTTAAAGCGGGGTGTTGGTGTAGAATTTTATCTTATAGGTTTTATCTACATGGCTTATTATGCTTGCTTAGGGTCTTTGAGGCCATTTGGGTCATTTGGAAATATTAGTCCCACATTCATTGGATGTGGGTTTTTACTCTCTCTCCCACCTATATATGTACCTCTTTACCTTTGTATTGTTCATTTAATTTTCAATGAAAGATTGATGTTGTTCTTATCTTGTTTATGCACTATTCACATATTTATAATTTCATTTTATTACATCTATTATGTTATGTACATGCTTGAGTTATGCCTATCAAAAACCTTTACATTTGATTTATCTATAAATCTTGGCATCCACTCTGATAGGTTTCATAGTCAAAGAGACATGGAAAACTAGATAGATCAAAAAATCATCAAGTTTGCATAGAAATAATATTAGATAATAGGGTGTTATGAAAAATGGATTATGTAGGAACACATTTATGGTGAAATTTATGAGATATTCTAGTTTGAACTACTTATTTCTAGTTGATTGGTTCGATCATCTAGAACACCATTGTTTCAAATCTCATGTGATCACTGAAATTGCATGATCTAAGGAAAAGATTGAATAGCTTTGGGACTTATACACCAGTTGGACCCATGTGATAGATCATTGGCTGGATTCGACCATTGACATGTATATCACATAATTCATAGTACAAGGGTACATAGTATTTAAAGTAGAAAAGGATATGTTTATGAGAGGGATAAGAGGAAAATTCTTACAATGACTTCCTATTATGATTAAGATACTAGCTATGGAGGAAGTGATAGTGCCTATTCCCTTCCATATGGAGTAGTCACTTCAAGTGCCATGGGGTTGTGTGCAACATAAAATATAATGAATAAAAGATGAAAATGTAGATCTTAAACTTGAGTCTTGAATGCAAAAATCAAGACGAGGATAGAAATAAGACTCTGGAGTTAGAAAGAGATTTTTTATAATAGAGGAGATGGAATAAACAAAGTGCACTTTAGGAAGCTACAAATAAGAGGAGGAGTAGAAATTGTAATTACTTTGATGAGGGGAGAAGACAAGGATAAGTGCATGGTGAGGAGAGACAGAGCGAGGAGCCTAGGAAAAGTAAAAATACACTATGAGGAAGTGATCAAGATCTAATATGGATGAAGGAAGAAGGTAGTAGTATGGAGGTAGATCATAAGGTTAAAATCTCATAGTTTCTAGGAAGGTTATTCCAAAAGGAAAAAGAAGCATTTACCTAAATTTATGGACATAGTACATGTTTATGTTTTGAGAGATATATATTTGGAGGTAAGGATCATTTCCAAAGGGAGCACACATCCCTTGAGCCCATTTTTGCAACATTGTAGTAATTCCTATAGAGTTTTAGACAATGACACTTGGAAAGAACCAATTCAATAAAATTTTCATAGAAAAACCCAAGATTACATAAAACCACATATCATGAAGTTACCCAGAGTTTCTCAGCCCAAAAGAAGAAGAATATAATAACACTGTTATCAACAAAGACAAACCCCTTAATTCTTACACAAGCCAAGGATTTCATTACACAACTTAAATTTTTAAAATAAGAGGAAAGTGATGATGGATATATGTCTATGGATACCACATCCACAGAACCAAAGGAAACATAGTAACCACCACCAACTAAGGATACACCTCAAATCCCACATTAACACCAAAAACTACAATCATCCTAGGTACATGTTGCAACAAAACCAACAGTGATACCTAATTATGGAAACTCCATTAGGGTGATTTTATCCACCCAAATCCCTATGATGGGTTGATAGACTTGGAATAGTACCTACTCACCTTAACTATGATGTGTAAATCTAAAGGACTCACCAATGAAGTGATGATGAAGTGTAATTTGAATGGAGCATTAGCTAGTAGAGCATATGGTAGACCCTATATTTCATGATTTAGGTATTACTCAAAGTCATAAAGGTCACTTCATAGTAACTAAGACTTGTTCACATCATATATATACTAGGCCAACCTCTAGAATGTTATGCTTTAGTGTAATATCATTCTACAGTTGATAGTAGGTAATAATTATGAGGATCAGAAGGAAACCTATAGATGATCTAAATTCTTAGACTCTATGTTACACATACTAGGGTTTCTTTGAAGCTCTTAGAACTAGCTCCAATTGGCAAGTTTCTATGTTTGTATATTTATAATCTCCAAGATTCATATAATCACCTTGTAAGTACCTCTAGTCAGACTGGAAGTGACCTTTTTGAGGGAAAGGCTAAAGTTTTAGATGATGATATAGGTCAAGACCTTGTAATTCAACCCATTTCAATTTTATTTGAGATAAAAGTGTCCTTTTAACCTCAATAGGGTCACTTGTCATGGATATATACTTTTATTATTATACCTTGGACTATGAGCTCATTTAAGATTCAACACACTATAGAGAACACTAAAAACTTGATGTGAAAGAATATCTAGAATGGAGGCCTCACCTACGTCACTTATTGGGACCACATGCTCACTCGCTTTGGTCAAGGCGTCACTCATAGGTCTAAACTTCATGATGAAACACTTAGGATTATGTAGTCCTTAGTACATCTTACCATGAAAGGATAAAAATCAAGGTATGCTCCATGTTTCAAAGGGTTTAAGGTAACATGTACCTAAACTCACTTTCACCAATTATGAACATGATTCTTGTCTTCTTGCCACTCTATGGCTCCAATATTTATTGTTATGGTACCTTCAACACATCAAGACCTGAAATAAGGTTCAAACAAGTTTGAACATCTACATCATGACTACTCAGTACTCTATATGAGCCACTTGTAAGTGCATATGTAGAAAATAGGGTGGTGAAGGTAGAATATGGATAATATAGATAGTGGATGGCCCTATAATGAATATTATCCTTCTTAAAGTATTAAAACTTATCCTTTATATCTTTAAATGTTTTCATTCTAACATTATCAGTCTCCTATGGGGCACTTGTAAGTGCGCATCAGTAATAAACAAGGCTAAACTGTATGCATTAGAGACTTGGATATCTCAGCCAATCTCAAACTATCATTATATATATATATATATATATATATATATATATATAAAAGACATTATTTCAACCTTAGGATCTATCTCAATATTTTAAAAACCTTATGCTTGACCACCATGGTTGTGCAAGGTCCCTCTTTTCTCTTTCCTATAGATGAATACTTACAAGACACTAACTGTGTGCCATATATAACTATGTTAATTCTTTAAAAGATTCATTGGAGACAAAAACTCTTATGTAGAGTTTTATAATCATGTTTTAAGAGGTGAAAACCCACATAAACATTGATTTGAAATGCAAAATAAAAAGGGAAACTCCACTACTAAGCAAATCATGTATGTAAACTATGACAATGGCTTTCAATATCAATATAAGGTCATCCATGTTCATCGTTTGGCTCTCACAGGTAAAAACCATTCCAATAATCTTGTGAGTAATATGTTCATCATCATAAATACCACATACAGTACCTAGTTTATATGGACTAGCTCAAACAAGGAGGAAACCTATAGGGTGTGGGGATAAGCATTCACAAATGAGTAATCGAATTCTTATAATTGGTTCATAAAGCATGAGAAACCAATATTATAAATCCTACCATTAATATGAAATATAATAATTTTAATAACATCCCACTGGAGCATTTGTCTTGAATCAACCCTATTATCCATACTCATCCAAAATCAATTGGTCTTTTTTATATGCCTAGTAAAGCGATGGAGAAGTGAAATAGTTTTAATTAATTTTAAAGACTTATAAATTAGATAAAACATATAATTTAACTTAATAAATTTTAATATTCATTTCAAAACCTTCCACAAATGACAAAACACTTGCATAGGTTGTACAACTAACTAATGCTATCCAAACTGCCACTTTCCTTCTTGTTCTGATGTTACTTCTATAATTTTTAGTTAAAGACTGACATGAATGATAAGATTCTATTTTAGAGGATATTTTGAAACCATTTTACACATTTTTATACTTATTAAAACCATACAAACCTCATTAATGGTGAAAATATGACCCTATATGACATGAAATGGTATAAAGAATAAAAGTTGACTATGACCAAGGTAAATATAACATTAAATGACATCAAATAGGACCATGAAACACCCTATAAGATCTTATAAGACCCCTATATCATGTTTTTTACTATAGTAGGTTGACTTATTTTGAGTTGTGGTCAAAATAGTCAACTGGTCCAATGGCAAATTAGAACTTGTTGGAAAAAGTGTGTAGACTTTGTTCATAAGGAACAAGTTTGCATCCTATTAGTTTAAATCAAGATTCATTTATATTATTTTTATTTAAGGTCCAAGTGAAAAAACTAGAAACATTATCTCATGACATATCTTTTTTAATTTATAATAGGTTTTAATCCTTATAATCTGGTATTTAAGATACCTTTAAGAATACATGGGATTTCCTCATAACAAAGATGTCTTAGGATATCTACTATAAAACAACCAATGGTAATATCCAACATCACATTAATTTTTATTTCAAGAGAAGCTAGACAATTTTTCATTTATAATAATGCGTATTATATGAATGTATATTTTAAAGAACAACACACTTTGGATGATCTTTTAACTTCATTCAACACATGTACAACAAAGTTTTGAACCATTTTGTAATGAACATCACATTTTAGGTCTAGAAGGGTTTCTAACCTAAGGTAGTTAATGGCATAATTTATCCAATATTTCCATCAATATAAGAAACATAAGCTCTTAAAATGAACTTTAAAAAATGATTCAATTCATTAAACACATTTAATATAAATTTCAAACTATTTTGTATCAAGAATATTCTTAATAGAATGAGTTCCATAATCAAAGATAATGTGGAGCCCAAAACTTTAGAGGCCATAAATTTTGATCTATAACTCCATTTGACCTCTATTTTACACCAAAACAACCATATCGATAAACTTAGATTCAACCATAAGCCACTCTATCCACTTAGGGATGTTTTTAAATCTTTTTAAAGGCTATACATCACCATTTGGGGATCCAAAACTAAATTATAATATTTGTTTTAGGTTTTTCTCTATTTTTATAATTAACATATTTTTGAAACCCAACATGAAATTTATCTCAAATTCATCTATCAGGCTAATTTTAGTGTTTATGAGACATGTGAAGATGTTTAGAGCTGATCAAGCTTATATATGAGACTTAATATAAATAACAATTATTAAAAATAAGAGGTCTAGTTTTTTTTTTTTTTTTGGATTTTCAAAATTTTAATGTCATCTCCAATTCTAATTTAAGGTTTATTTCATGTAATTATATGTAATTATTTGAGTCATTCAATATATTAATCAATACATTTTATTACTATAATGTTCTATGTATTGTGCCTATTGATTTATTTACCTTAATAGTATTTGGGTTCATTATTTGGTATTAGAACAAGTTCAATTCTTGAATGTGTAAGAGATAGTGAGAGGATAAGAAAGAAATTATAAAATGAACATGACTATGTAAGAGTTTCATAGTAAATTGGAAATATTAAATACAATTATCATAAATCAAAGACAAAGGAGAGTAGAAGATGATGCAAAGGAAGAAACAGATCATGAAGATGAAGTTCAACAAGAGGATGACCAATAGGAACAACCACCATCAATTGAATAGAGGATGGTTAGTGATTTAGAGGGAAGGAATAAAGGAATTTAGGTTGATTTTTTATATTATGAAGGAATTTTAAAACCAAAGGAGTTGATAGACTAGATAAAGAGCATGGATAATTTTTTTGAATGGATAACTCTTAGAGAAGATAATAAAGTAAAGTTTGTATGTATGAAATTAAAGGGTAATAAAATGATTTGGTTGGATTACATGCTAAAATAAATACAAAGAACAGGTAAAGAGAAGATCAATTCATGGAAAAATATGGAGAAGAATCTGAGGGAGAAATTTCTTCCTTGGGATTATGCAAAAACTCTATATAAAAGATTCAAAAATTTAAGGTAAAAATATCAGACTATACAGGAGCCTACATATGATTTTTACAATCTTTCGATAGGAGTGGATCATGATGAAACAAAAAAAATATGAATGCAAGGTATGTAAATGGTTTGAAGTTTAATATTCAAAGTGAATTGATCATGTATAAAATACTTTGCATGGAGAAGGCTTATCAATTACATTGGAAGGTAGAAGAAAAATAAAATAGATAAAATTTAAGAAGATCATTTGACATTGGGACAAGAAGAGGAAAATACCTTATAAAAATGGGATAAGGTAGATTCAATACAAATATAGGTCTGTTTAATACCACTAGAGGAGAATAATCACATGGTGTAGAAAGGAAAAAAGATAATAGACAAGGGTTTTAAAACTAGGAAAGAAGAAGATAATTTCAAAGAGGTCAAGGCTATGATGGTGGTAAGGATGGTTTCCAAATCAACACTTCTTATTTTTATTATAGATGAGAATAAGAAGGACATAGATCATTTGAGTATCTACACTACCAATATAAATGGAGGAGGCAAGAGGATTACCCAAGAGTGAATTTCATTGGAACTGAGATAGAAGAAAAAAATATTAAAGCTACATCAATAAATATTTGATAATGTCTAATTATGAGGAGAACACTGATTTCTCTAAGGGAAAAATAGGTGAAGAATAAATAATGTGGTGATGCATGGTTGAGAACAAATATCTTTTGAACAAGGTGTACCTTAGGAGGTAAGATATGCAAAGTAATTATAGATGGTGGTAGTTGAGAAAATATGGTTTCTAAGGACATGATTGAGAAACTAAGTTTACAATGTGAAAATCATTTTTATTTTTATTGAATTTCATTGTTTAATAAAGGGAACGAAGGTATAATAGATAAAATGTGATTAATATAGTTTTTTTATTGGAAAAACATACAAGGATGAAATATGGTGTGTTGTTATACTAATGGATGCATGCTTTGTATTATTAGGAATGCCATGACAATTTGATAAAAATACAATTCATGATAGAGAGAATAATACATATATATATTTTTAAAGGTCATATAAAGGAATTTCTATTACCACATAAAGAAGAAGGGTAGGAAAAACACCTGTTGTCTAAAAAATAATTTATCAAAGATGTGAACATGATAGGTTGTTGTTATGTATTAGTAGCAAAGAAAGAAGACACACAAGTGGTGAAAATACCGACATAAGTATCATAAATGTTGAAATAATATGCAGATATTATACTTAATGAGTTACCATATGGTTTACCACCAAAGAGAGACATTCATCATCATATTGATTTGATTCTAGGATCAACTCTACCCAATCAAATAGCTTGTAGGATGAGTCCACAAAAACATGAATAATTAAATAAACATGTTATTAAATTGGTGAGAATGAGTTTAGTAAGGCAGAGCATGAGTCCATGTGTGACACCAACATTACTAACTCCAAATAAATATGGAGGGTGGAGGATGTGTGTGAATAGTAGATCAATCAATAAAATTACCATCAAATACATATTTCTTGCACCTCATTTAGATGACATGATGAATGTGCTTGCAAGAGTAAAAAAATTTACCAAGATTGATCTTAGTAGTGGATATTATCAGATTTAGAATCGTGAAGGAAATTAGTGGAAGACAACATTCAAGACTGGGGATAACTTATATAAATGGATGGTGATGCCATTCGAATTATCTAATGCATATGACACATTTGTGAGGGTGAGAAACAAAATGATAGGAGATTATATTGGTAAGTTTATAGTCATTTACTTTGATGATATTTTGATATTTATTAGTCTAAACAAGAGGACTTAAGGCCTTTGAGAATGGTATTACATTTGTTAAGGAAGGAGAAGATTCATGAAAATTTGAAGAAGTGTAGGTTTATGTAGAATAGTTTCATTTTATTGGGATTTATAGTTTTATCATATGGTGTAATAATGAATGAATAAAAATTAGAGGTAATGGTTAAAGGGCCTATTCCAAATAGCATTACAGAGGTAAGAAGTTTCTATAGCTTATCAACTTTTTATAGAAATTTCATTAACAAATTTAGTAGTTTTTTTGCACTAATAACATATTGCATGAGAGGAAAATAATTTTTGTGGAGAAGATAAGCAAAAAAAACTTTGAGTTTTTGAATAAGAAGATTTCAGAAAAACTCATTTTAGCATTAGTAGATTTTTAGCAAAGTGTTTGAGGTTGATTATGATGATTCACATGTAGGAACCATTACTCTATTGAGTCAATAATGAAATCCATTAGCATATTTCAATGATAAATTTATTGAGGTAATAAATAATTATTCTACATGTGATGTTGAATTTTAGGCCATAGTACAAGCATTAAGACAATGAAGGCATTGCACAATGCCTAAAGAGTTTTCCCTATTTACATATCATGAGGCTTTGAAGTATGTGAAAACCCAAAATAAGTTAAATAGCGGGTATGTAGAGTGGGTGTTTTTATTATAAGGATATACTTTTTTTTGGAGTATAAACCAAAATAATAGAATCAAGTAGTTAATGCGTTGAGTTGGCTAGTGGGGTTATAAACTGGTATGGTTGGTGAAGTAGTTTGATTTGAATTTATTAAGAAATTATATAATATTGATCCATATTTTTGAAAAATAGTTGAGCAACATAGGAATCCATTAACATTTTAAGAAATTAATGTTTATGATGAGGATCTTATATAGGATGGTTATTTATTCAAGGGGAGATAATTATGTATTCTAGTTGGGTCTCTAAGATATAATAATATAAGAGAGTTGCATAGTGGTGGTTAGGTTGGACATTTTGGTAAGAAAGAGATAATAGCTTTGGTGGAGGATAATTATATTTATCCAACTATGAAGAGGGATTTGATGAGATATGTCTCAAGGTGTATAATATGTTAGGATAAATAGGGTGGTATATGCCACTACTGATTCTAGGAGGACCATGGATATATTTGAGTATCAACTTTATGTTGGGGTTACCAAACACACATAAAGGTAATGACTCAATTTTTTTTGTTGTATACAAGTTTTCTAAGATGGTTCATTTTTTTGCATGTAAGTAAACTAATGATGCCACTAGAGTTACAGATCTATTTTTTTAGGATGTTGGGAGATTGTATGGTGTTCTAAAAATCATTACATCAAATAGGGACATGAAATTTTGAAGTCATTTTTTGATTTATTTATGGAATATGATAGTAACTAAGATACAATTTAGTAGTTCATAGCACTGACAAATATATGGATAGATAGAAGTTGTGAATATGAGATCAAGAAATTGGTTGAGATGCATAGATGGAGAGAAGCCCAAGTAATGAGACTTAGATTTACCATAAGCTAAGTTTGCATTTAATAGCTCAATGAATAGATCAAGAAGAAAATTAGTATTTTATATTTTTTATTATATAGATACTATATGTGTTTTATATTTAATTCAATTACTGATTGTAGAATGAGTTAGTGATTATTCAAAAACATTTCCAAAGCATATACAACATTTTCAAGAACAAGTGAAGAAAAATAAATGAAAGTAATGTAAAATATAAATCAATAGCAGATGTCAAAACAAGGTCAAAAATATTTGAATAAGGATATTTAGTGATGGTTTACTTGAGTAAAAAAACCAATGTGCACATACAACAAGTTAAATTATGAGGATATTGGTCATTACATCATTATGAATAAAATCAATGATAATAGTTATGAGGTGAGCTTAATAGAGAATTTTGATATCTCTCTAGTGTTTAATGTTTTAGATTTATATTATTTCCATGGATAATATGGTAAATAGGAAGAATATAAAGAAGTATATTAGTAGTAACACTTGTACCAAATAAAAAGAAAGGCAAGATGGTGGATGTCATGGATAAGAAGATAGTGAACACAAGACAAAGAAGATTTAACAAGTATTTAGTATAGTGGGAAAGATTAAAATAACTAGATGATACTTAGATTTCATAATGGGAGTTAAATAATATGGAGAAAAATAAATATGTGTACAATCAAAGCAACTGACATGAGCTATGTTTTTTTCAACTAGATGAGAATGATGTGGTGCCTATACTTTTAGAGGCCATAACTTTTGATCTATGGCATTGTTTGAGCTCTTGTTTATGCCAAAATGACCATATCAAAATATAGATTCAACCATATACCTATATTTACACTTTGTTATGGTTTATAAACTTTTCATAGGTCATATGTAACCATCTGAGGGTCCAAAACTAAATTTTAATATTTTTTAGGTTTTGTCTATTTCTAAAATTAGCATATTTTTGTAACCACACATGAAATTTAGTTAAAATTAATTTTTTATATTAATTTTAGTGTTTAGGGGATATATGGTTATTTTTATAACTTTACTCACTTGCATAAGAATCTTACTAAAAATAGAAGCTACTAAAACTAGGATGTCAAGTTTGTTTGTATTTTTATATTTTCAAATTTTGAATGTCAACTCCAATTTTGAGTTGAGTTTTATTTCATGCACTTGTATGCAATTATTTGATTAATTAAATATATAAATCAAGATAGTTTATTCTTTGAGAAGTTTTATGTATGGTGCCTATATATTTATTTGCATTGATAGTATTTAGGTTCATTAAAAGTAGAATACTAGGTACCTTTTATGTTGATTATAAAGCATGCATTCTCTTTTATAAGTAACTAATAATAATAATTATTAAAATATTTAATTAATTCTATATGGGACATGCATAATAACCAAGAAAATATGACATAATGATTTTAAGCTAAATCTTTCTTCTTATCCTAAGATGCATATAGTATTCAATTTATAAATATTTCATCATTACTTTAAACCTATTATGGATACATAAAAAATTACAAATATTCTTTTATGTCATAGATTGATCGATATTAGAATTCATTGGATGAATAATATCAAGTCAATAACACTAGGGGTGAAACACACAAGCCTATAAGAGATTATCCTCTTGAAATTTTTGAAACATTTAATAAATGTTTGAACATAATTTTAGGTTGAAAATTCCATTCCACATATTATTTCACAAATTAAATCTATGAGAACCATTACTTCTCAAAGACAGGTAATAAATATAGAAAGTTTTGTGTCATCACTTTAACTAACAAAATTTAGGTGTTCTTTGATAGTAAATTTGGATCCTCCAAAGATTTTAGAATCATATTCAGTACACATGATTGAAACTAAAATTATTAACTCTTTTTTTTTAATAATAATACATAAAGTTTTTAGTGTCAGTTCTATATAATGCGATTCTATCTTTTACTCACTAGAATCCCTCATACTAATGATATGAAATAGTTGATACCAATAATTTTAAAATTTTAACCAATGTTTCATATTCCTCATTTTTATTTTAATGTACACTTGTGCTCTTTTGATTTATAATTAAGTCAGGAATCACACAGACATCACACATATAATCTCCTGGATATTATATAGAACACACCATAATTTTTTTTTGTTATTATAGTTCTAGTCTAATGCCCATTTTTATTCATTTCTCATTCCTTTTCTCATTACACTCATATATATATATATATATATATATATATATATATATATATATATGAGTTGCACAAATGTATATGGTTTAGTATAGTTATTTTTTAATGTAAAAATGTAATTCCTTTACATCTTGGTGAACTTATTTTGATTAATATTGGGCTCAAAAGGAGACTCGATTAACAACCTCACTCAATAGATTAAATGGGATATTTGTAGAAGCATATGTGTAATAATAAAGGCCAATATATATATATATATATATATATATATATATATATATATATATATATATATATATATATATATATATTGGGCTTTATTATTACACATATGCTTCTACAAATATCCCATTTAATCTATTGAGTGAGGTTGTTAATCGAGTCTCCTTTTGAGCCCAATATTAATCAAAATAAGTTCACCAAGATGTAAAGGAATTACATTTTTACATTAAAAAATAACTATACTAAACCATATACATTTGTGCAACTCATATATATATATATATATATATATATATATATATATATATATATATATATATATATATATATATATATATATATATATGAGTTGCACAAATGTATATGGTTTAGTATAGTTATTTTTTAATGTAAAAATGTAATTCCTTTACATCTTGGTGAACTTATTTTGATTAATATTGGGCTCAAAAGGAGACTCGATTAACAACCTCACTCAATAGATTAAATGGGATATTTGTAGAAGCATATGTGTAATAATAAAGGCCAATATATATATATATATATATATATATATATATATATATATATATATATATATATATATATATTGGGCTTTATTATTACACATATGCTTCTACAAATATCCCATTTAATCTATTGAGTGAGGTTGTTAATCGAGTCTCCTTTTGAGCCCAATATTAATCAAAATAAGTTCACCAAGATGTAAAGGAATTACATTTTTACATTAAAAAATAACTATACTAAACCATATACATTTGTGCAACTCATATATATATATATATATATATATATATATATATATATATATATATATATATATGAGTTGCACAAATGTATATGGTTTAGTATAGTTATTTTTTAATGTAAAAATGTAATTCCTTTACATCTTGGTGAACTTATTTTGATTAATATTGGGCTCAAAAGGAGACTCGATTAACAACCTCACTCAATAGATTAAATGGGATATTTGTAGAAGCATATGTGTAATAATAAAGGCCAATATATATATATATATATATATATATATATATATATATATATATATATATATATATATATATATATATATATATATATATTGGGCTTTATTATTACACATATGCTTCTACAAATATCCCATTTAATCTATTGAGTGAGGTTGTTAATCGAGTCTCCTTTTGAGCCCAATATTAATCAAAATAAGTTCACCAAGATGTAAAGAAATTACATTTTTACATAAAAAATAACTAGACTAAACCATATACATTTGTGAAATTCATATATATTAACAAAATAAAGTAATATAGTAACATAAACAAACCTAATTCCCAAAATAAAAGTATTAGACTAATTTAAAATTATCAACAAAGCTAGCGTTATGCTATAAATACCAAATTATTTCAAATATTTATATAATTGAAAATTGATATCTATTGGGAAACATTTCAAATACTATAGTAAAAAAAACCTATAAATTTTATTTCTATGATGTAAAAAAGTTGGAAAATTATTCAAGAATGTAATGTATTTTGGTTAGAGAGGATGACATTAGTCAAGACAAAGTATGGTTTAGGAAACTATTTTATTTTATATAATAAAATTTATGATTACATTCCTCTACTTATGTATCCTACAAAAATCACCCTCTTCATTTGGTTTGTTTTGGATCAGTCTCAAATTCTCTTTATTTCAAACCCTAATTCACACAAATAACCTTGTAAAATAAAAATAAGAATAAGAAATAAATATCATGAATTAAGGACTTTTATTTGATAAATTTAGGATAATTGATATTTTTAAAAAAAAACTTCTAAGGTAAAATGGCTTTAAAACTTGATTCGAACTAACACTATCATAAACAAGTTGAAGAATCTGATGGACCCCATCTATATGCATCTAATAAAAAGCATCTACTTAATTTCTTCATGTTACAAGAAATCTTATATTGGTGAGGTGGTTTATTCAATTCAAACCAAATTGAAATAACATTGTAGATACCTAAGGCATGTGAGGGTCAATAACTTATTCTTATTGAAACATCTTTCTTTGATTTTTATTTGATTTTTATTTTTTATTTTTAATATTCGCTATGTTATTTGATATGATCATTATTATTTTGCTTTTGCTTTTATTATTATTATTATTATTATTATTATTATTATTATTATTATTATTATTATTATTATTATTATTATTATTATTATTATTATTATTATTATTATTATTATTATTATTATTACTACTACTACTACTACTACTATTATTATTATCATCATCATCATCATCATCATCATCATCATCATCATCATCATCATCATCATCATCATCATCATCATCACCATCACCATCACCATCACCATCACCATCACCATCACCATCACCATCACCATCACCATCACCATCACCATCACCACCACCATTATTATTATTATTATTATTATTATTATTATTATTATTATTATTATTATTATTATTATTATTATTATTATTATTATTATTATTATTATTATTATTATTATTATTATTATTATTAATGTAATTATTATTATTATTATTATTATTATTGTAATTATTATTATTATTGTAATTTTTTATTATTATTATTATTATTATTATTATTATTATTATTATTATTATTATTATTATTATTATTATTATTATGAGGGTTAACGGGTCCTTCAACCATTTTATTACAACCAAAGGAATAAGATTATAACAAACCTAAAGATTATAATGTGAACCAAAACCCAAAAGAACCCCAAATTAGGGCTCCTAAGAAAAACCAAGGCACCACTACTCTTAGACAACATTCTTTCCTTTCCCTTCACACTAGGAACATAGAATACTCGAAGATGGCACAGGGAGTAGATTCCATACATTTTTAATCTAAACCAAAGTCCAATTCTCACTTCCATGTGAACCCTCTAATTTAATCATATTAATACATGGGATACCCATTGTTACTTTGTAAAAGTCATCATTTTTGGAACCATCTACTCTAAAATCTTTCACACCCACTTACAATGGTTATGATGCTCCCCTATTCTTTGTACACTTTTTTCTATCATTGATAACGGATGAGCAAGAATTTTCCTTTGAGGTTTATTTGAGGTGACCATTGGTGATTCTGAAGTGCATCTATTAAATACTATAAGATGTGAGGGATGGGAATCTTTCCACCAATAAGAAGTAGTTTTTCATTTGATGCTTAAATAATCTAAAGCTACGTGCTCAATTTCAAATAACTTTTGGCATTTATAAAGTTTCAAATCATAATTTAGGGATTGGGTTTAGCAATGATACTTTATTTTTAAGGTGATGTTAGCCCAAATATCTTGGGTTATATATAGAGAAACTAGGATATGAGAAAACATAGAATGGTGAAAATTTATTTTAGAAAATTTACCGCTATCAATTTACCCATGGCATGGCCAATGATTGAAAGGCACATAGTAGCACAAAACTATGGTGGCAATTGTAGCAAATAGACCCTAATATGCTTGGTGGTGAGGGTTTCAATTAGGGGATAAAACACTAGAAATTAGGGATTTAGGAGGAGAAGGTGTTAGTCCCAACTCTAAGTTCTAACTTAAAATAACTTATTCTAATCCCTTAGCCCATCAAAAACTATAATAACAAAACCTTTATGTAGGTGTAGATTTCTAGACTATCGACCATGAAGGGTTTCTAGGAATCTGACAGCTATTTGTGAAGCTTAGAGAAGATTGGACATAACTTATGAAAATAACAAATAATCCCCTTGAAATAAAACCACTCTTCATTTTAAAAAACTTCTTCAATTGCCTCATCCACAAATGAGATGCAAGGACTAGAGGTGGAAGCTATCAAGGGTTTAGAGAAAACATTATCCTTATTCTTTCATCAAGAAATAACGTCATCAAAGGAGTCCTATTATACAACCATGGGAGAATTAGCAAAGAGTGGTAGAGGGCCATCCCCATTAAAACTAGAGACCTCCCTTCAGAGCTTTGATGCCTACCTAAGTGATAGAAAGGACTGAGTGGTGACCATCTTCCTCAATTATCTCAGATCTACCATTGCCTTGACACCCTGAGGACCTTCTACCCAAAACTGAGTGAGAACCTATGACTGATTAGGTGGTTAAAGGCTTTTGTGTAACTATGTGAGACTCCCACCATCATATCCTTGTCAACTGTAGTCAACTTCTCCACATAACAGTCCCTTTCCACCAACAAAACTATTTTCATGTCATCCACCAATGATGATGATCCTTCCCCCAAATAGGTGCTTTCCTTAGTTGAATATTCTATAAGCTTTGAGCATCTCCAGTTAGCCAGATGATTTATTATTATTATTATTATTATTATTATTATTATTATTATTATTATTATTATTATTATTATTATTATTATTATTATTATTATTATTATTATTATTATTATTATTATTATTATTATTATTATTATTATTATTATTATTATTATTATTAATAATAATTAGTTTTTTATTTTATCTTATATTATATTCATTGTTATCTAATTTCTTTAAAGCCCCAATCTTGGTCTTTCTCATATTAGAATATTTTAACTAGTTTATTTTATTATGATTCTTCAAGCATAATTTTCTCCCTAATTATGGGTTCAATATATCACTCGAAATGATAGTGCTAAAACTTTATACCTAGCCTTATCCATAAAATATCTTTTAATGCTAAAAAATGTTAAAAAATGGTTGTATCTGTGAGGGACATGCCTTAATTATCCATTTGTTATTTTATAAATTGGAAGCCAACAATTTATACTCTTTTTATTTTATTATTTTGAAACCAAAAATTTATACCCTTTCTATTTTATAAGATTGAAACCAACACTCAATGTAATTTATCAAGTAATCATGGTTATGACATCCATAATACTTATATGCTCTTTCACTATATGATCAAAGTAATGATGCAATATGAATAATTGGAATATAAATTTGATGTAATTGTAGATCACTTAACTACCTTATCATTCTCGCCTAATGACTCTTATCACTCTTCTTATCACATTATCCTCTTCTTATATGTATTAATCCACTTGTTCCTATATATAGACTTATCAAATTTAAATTAGGTCCCTATTAAAACATAAACAAACACATAAAAGGTGAGGAAGGAAAAACAATGGGGTAAAAAAATCAAGGAAACAAAGAGAGGGTTCAAAGGAAACCATAAAACATAGGATGAGGACTATACCCTATATTCTTTGTGAAAATAGAATCATATGGTACATTCTTGGTAGACTAGGACCACACACTAAATTCATATAAAAATGAATAGAAACAAAACAATTCTATTTCTAAAATTTAGGGATCATCACGATTCATACTACAAAAATGTTTAATAAAAATTCTTTGGGTTGTTTATTTTTTAATGGTGTTATAACCAAGGGCCTAGCATGAACAAAACATAATGTAGATAAGGCCATATAAGAACATATAATATAAGATATATTACATTAAGAAGATCCTAGTATGAAATAATCATTAAAACATGCCCAAGTGCTCTATGTTAATACAAATTAACATTTAAAATTAATTGATGGATTAAAAATAAGTCTATACAGATTCTTAAGAGATCAATTAGTGTATAGAACACTAAATTATTTAAAATTCAATGTTCACCCACTTGTCTTCTGAACTCCTATATTCCTTTACTGCCTTCACTTACTTTAATATCTTCTATTATTTTTATGAAGTATTTGTTGGCTATAGTTTGAGGTAGAATGAGGGATGATGTCTTGACATGTCTTGGATAATCACTACTTATCTCTAGTGGGTGGCAAGTAACCCATTCCATGGGATCACTTTCTAAGGACCCAGTTTCTTACTCATAATTTTGCATTTATTCTTCATCTTTAGAGTAAATTTCAACAACATAAAAGTAGGTCACATAACCTTCTAGTTATATGAGGGGTCTTCACTACATCCCTTTTAATTGGATTATCATCCTTATTGGGTCCATATTAACAATCAAAATTGTTTTTCTTAATTATTATTTTACCTCTTTAGTTATCAATTATCCTCAGCCATCCGCATGAAGATCCTTAGAATTTGGCTCTTACTATATCAATCACTCCTTGCCTTGCTTCTCCTACTACCTTGCACTTGAATCATGAATGAATAGTGTTTATCGACCCATATTATTGTATTTATTTCCAAAATATACTGTTTTTTTCTTAATAAATATGTGTACTAAAGAGATGCAGCATTCTCTTCATATTTTACTTATTTTAGAAAAGACTACGTTGAAACTGAAGAATCAAAAAGATAACTTCTTGTTACTCAATTCAATAATCTATATAATTCTTAAGTACATATCTCAACTTTTAGATTTAGATTTCAAATAATTTTTATTTCCATGCGTACCTTTTACCATGGTTTTTAATTTGGGAAATTATATATGTAGAAAACCATACATGTAAGTGTTTTGGTATTTCTATGAAGAATATCTCATAATGTGGATTATGTATCTCCATTTTTATCCACTTCTTTGGAGTTAGACCCCTATACTAGTGAATTTAGTTTCAAACTCTAACTTTTCCTCTTCAAATCTCCAATCTACACATTATAAAGATATCCTCTGTAATCTACCACCTTATATCTCCATGAACTAGTTAAGAAAGTCCTATCATTAAAATTAAAATGTTTGGATTTTGCTTTAGAATGTTCTTAAATCATATTAAGATATGTGCACTAGTTATTAAATTCAACCTCACCTACATTTATCTATCACTTACACTTTATGTCTAAGTACTCACTTTAAGTGCAAAGAGATAAACTACAAAGTCTTGTTAATTCAATGATGGAGAAAATGTTATAGAGGCATCCAATAAGAAAATGAGCATTTAGGATGTATTAAAGAAACATTCATCTTCTTTAACACACCAAAAAAAAAAACATTTCATGCATGTATAACTACATAATAGTACACAAGATTTTAAATTTATCATTCTCATTCATAATAACTTAATTCATGTATCAACATGTATATGTTATTGTAGTATATTCAAGATCTAATAATTTTATTTTCATGTAACATCATTACACTTAATGCTAGAAAAAATATACCAAGTATTGAAACCATTACAAATGACAAAGCTAGTTTATATATATAAAGACGTGAATTTCTCTAATTACAAGCTCATAAACCCTAAAATAATATTTTATTAACCTAATAGCCTCTTATAATGATCCTTTATTTGAGGCATTGATATTTTTTGATGTGATTCCATTTGATATTTTTAATATGTAAAAATTTATTTTATATGAATCATGCATGCATGGATCTTTTGATCAAACTCTCCTATCTCATTTTGCAACTTCCCCTAGTCAAAATCTTAAGCTACTTATTACTTATAGTCCCAATCAATTATACATGTACATGAACCCTCCATTAATGGTTCTAGTTGCATGAAACCTTACTTTTAAAAAATAATATTTAACATATTGTATACTTTCAAGTTCAATGGTGTTTGTATAAACTCTTATTTAACCAAAAAGTTGGTTCAATAGTGTTAACCCAAGGTACTTATCATGATGAGAGTAAAATAGCCATAACTATGCAATATTTTTTATTACAATAAATTAATAATGAGAAGTTTTATATCACCTACATAAAATGTAGAAAATAGATACTTCAATTATTATCGATTACCCACAACCCTAATCGGTAATATTTATATTCATTAGAAAGAAATAAAACATAGTAACAATGAAAATAACAATAACATTTCATTATTACTTCATAAATGTATGCTCATTGATACATAACCCTACCACCAAAAATAACTTCTGAGGCAAAAATCAATACACAAATGTCTTTAGATGGTGGGACTAATGTTGCCAACAAAGGATACTAATAAGTATTGCACTTAGGTAAGGCCTAAGCTAATGTATACATACCCTAGATATTTCAATGGTAGCCAAACAATAAATAGCTTCCACCACCTAATAGGCATCAAATCCACCTATTTTTTGCACCCTATATGTGATGGCTTTCTTTTATATATCACAAATCCAATTGATGATTTTTAAATAGCCATATCCCCCTCACAAGGCAAACCAACTAGATGCATGAGACTAACTTATAGTTTTTTATTGAAATTTAGTGTATCATAAATATCAAAGCCCATCTCCACTACCCAAAGGTGTCGATTACGTACAGTAAAAGTGATAGGCCTTTCACTAGGGAAATTTCATGAAATTCACCCATCAATTAAATGTGCATACATGTGCTTGCATGTGTGTGTTATTCTAGATGAGGAAACTACTATGAAAATAAAGGTTAGCTAGTGATAGTGTACTCATAGAATGTCAAAGGACTTACTAACATGACTTGAAAATACATTTTATGGGATACATGTCAATTTTTTGCCAACATGAAAATTTTATGCCTATAATAAATTAATATTTATAAATTTTCCCTCTCAACCATCACTAAATAATTTTTTTGGGTGTTAGTTATCTGATGTTTATTCATAAAAATGGACCTGGGGATGTGTTTAAAATAATTTCCTCTTATCTTTTATGCAATATCATCTTTTGAGGATAATACCTCACTCATCAAGATTTGTGGACCCTCACTGACTTTAATAGATAATCACTTTGTATTGCCAATACTTATGCCCTTAATGATTTGGTTTAAAGTGTGGTTTATTTGCATTGTGTTTCCAAATCACTTCCATATGCCAAGTGGGTCTTATATGGTGACTTTAACATGATTGAATCCCATATGATAAGGATGGATTACTCCCCATGAAAAATTGTGTTGGAGAAATAGAGGCATTGTTTTACATACATCATAATCTTGGTTTATTATATCCCAATCACCATCGATACCTTCTAGCCACATCACTTTGATGCACATGGCCTAAATTATGCTAAGGATTTATAATATTAGTAAAATAGTTGGATTGTACTCTTATTCTATAGCAAGACATTTTCTTTTAGCAATATTTCTTATTGTCATGTGGTAATCATTTTTTATGCCTCTATTTCATAACACTTTCCCATAAAATTTGAGATTGAATGGTTATTCCTGAAATAAAGAATACCAAATCTCAAATATATATTAATATTTCGTAGATACATCATTCATGGACCCAGAGGCTCATTATCTGAACCTAAAATCTTGTTACTCAACCCTTTAGAGCCTTTGGTTGGACTGAGTATTGAGAAAATAACATCAGTAGCATTGAAAACTTTCTTCATTTCCGTTGCAAGAAAGTTATTTCTTTCCAACATAGAGCACATATGGCTTCACACTATGAGCTCAAACAAGTTTCATAAGAGTTTGTACATTCACCCTTATGATAAATTAGGCATCCTTATGGTAGAACCCCTTGAGTAGCTCATATACATGCTCACATTTTCTAGTTAAAAATTATGGTTAGAAATTAAAAGTAAAGTTTTTCTATCCTCTATTACAGGAAAGTGGTGGATCATGTGAAAGTTATCTAAGAAGTTGTCTCTCAACGTACACATATTCCTAACATATTGAAAGCCTTTGTAGCTTATTATCTTGGTTTGTTTACTACTCATCCATCCACTCCAGAAAAGGATATTGCTCAATAAATTCCTCCAAGTGGTTCCCTGAAAGTTGATATAGGGACAATAGGTGGCATGTGATAAACTTATTTATATCGAGGATCTTCATGAGGAAATTGTACCCATGGAATTTATGGGTTTCACTTTGAATTCTATTATGCTCTCTGGGATATAGTGGTTCCATATTTACGCAAAGTTTATCCTAAAACCATTCTAAACCACTCCCTTGGAAGACTCATTAATTAAGGTAATATCACAATCTCAAACTTGGGGATTTGGAGCTCGTAACAAATATAGAGACTATTACTCTTCTTAATGTCTGCTATAATATTAATTATAAGTATTTTTCTCTCAGGGTTAGATAAATTATTCCTCTCATTTTTTTCCCAAAGTAGATTGGGTTATTAATAATATAAATATTATTGAAAACATTATTTCAACTTGTGAAGGAATGGAATGGGCTTGAATGTCTCACTAAAGGGTTTTATTTCTCAAAAAAAAAAATTGAGAAGCCCCTGATAAAACTGAATGCCCTTTCATTTTTGCTATGCTTCAAGCCTTATGGTTTTGGCCTAGGTTTTTTAGTATAGATCATTTGATTTTCCAAGATAAATGTGTCTAGATGACCATCAATGGTGTTCAATCTAACAAATTTTATGTTTTCTATTATTTCCCTTTATGTATTTGTAGTTGAAGGCTTTAACTACTTGTTAAATAGTTATCCTTCCAAGGATCTCATCAAGGGCATCTCTCTTCCCGAAAATCATACTCATATTTATAATTTCTAAAGAGGAATAATACATATACAATGCTATGAATTGCTTATAGATGTTTCCCCCCCTTTTAGATCCTCCATTTAGTGGAGAAAGCCCAATGCTACAGACAAATCCTTATCCCCCTTACCTTCATGGTTGCTTTAGTAAAAATGGAATTTCATCCATCATAGGGAACATTATAAGTTTCTAGGGATGCCTTTTTCCATTCAAACTACAACCTTTATTTGTAGTAGTATGTGGTTCAAAGGGGTGGAAAAATAAATGGCTACTAGCTCCAAAACGCTATTCTTAGTAGCAAATCCCCAAATTTGATCCAAGGTCTTCATTGCCACTTATGTTTGTTATTCTTCTTACTAGGCGCCCACTACTACCTATACCAACATGGAAAACAAATCGAGTGATTTTATATGGGATAAATATAAATGAAATAATGGGTTTCGCCAAGTTTCTTGGGATATTATAAGAAAGGATCTCATGAAGGACTTGGTCTTATAGATTTTCCATTTCCAAGGCCATGCCTTATCTGAAAAATGGATCATTCACACACTGGAAAAATATGAGAGCTGCAAAATTCTCATTAGGAACTATATTACTCAGGTCGTCCTTATAGGAAAGAGATCATGAAGGGGATTGAGTATTCAAACATTATTTTTCATTCCGGTCCAAACCATTATGGAAACCGTTGTGGGTAAGAGTACCTAGAAGACCTATAAGCTTCAAAAAAAGGCATTTAGTTTGGGATTGATATGGGCATAGATTTGGGCTACAGATGCCAATTCTAAATCTCTGAGGTTGTCTCCAAGTCTTAATTTCAGTGAAGTCTCTTTTACTCATCTGCCTTGAAATAAAAATAGTTCGCTCTTTAAAAAAGTATCAAATTCATCTTTTGAGCTCCTATTTATGCAAAATATAAAACTGGTGCCTTGGCATATTGTACACAGCCAATTTTAGTTGCAACCCAGTGATCAAGAGTCTATCTCAAAAATTTAGAATGCCATACTTCATATACTTGATGGTCGATAGAATAGAACAATAGTGGAGGCGGTGGGATATGCTCCGTGTTGGAATGGCAGGAGATTGTTGTTCCATCGCTAAAATAGCCGCACTTGTTGTAGAAGATGTAGCGGCATTTGTAATTTTATCGGAGTAATCGTCCCCAAGCAAGTAGTTGTCAATTGCTTTCAACAAGTTGGCTTCGTCGACCGGTGCGCTCATGATCGCCGCTGCTGTGTTTTATCACAAAATATCGAAGGATGTTGGTGAGAATTGTGATGTGTTAGGGTGAAGGTATTTATAAGGGCAAACAAATGATAATTGACTGCATGTTTTCCCTGCTAATTCCATTTTAGAATAACATTTCTATAATTTATTGATATTTCCAACGCATTCCTTTCGACGTGAGGTATCTTTCTCTTTTCTCATTTCTTAACCAGATACACTCGCATTCGCCTTGGCCTTCCCATTTCTTAAGTAATTTTCGTGTAGTTTTTATGGGAGAGCCTGTTGAAGGGCCACAATGAAGACACCATCGACTTAACCTGGTGGAATAATGTTGTAATAAAATTTGCTCGTTTAAGTTTCATTAAAAATAATCATGAAATTATGATTATTATTTTCAAATTATGATTATTATTTTCAACGTAGAAAACAGACAATAAAAACAGTTACGAAAAAATAGAGAAACGAAAAAAAATATTACGATTACAACATGTCTTATTTAGCATCTTGCATGACACCTTTGACTCATCTGCCACTAACATATGAATACAAATTAGAAGTTACATAAAACCCTAAATATCATAGTAAGTGATCATGATCTTATATTTATTACTAATTTTTCAATTGATTTATTTTCCATTCTATACTCTTGATGTTGTTTCCTTTCTTTCTTACATAATAAGCTTAATGGTTTTTTTTTTTTTGTTTTTTGGCTTATTGTGATGGCATATCCAAGTTATGTTCATTGTCTTTAGTTGTAAAGGAAGGCGTTTCTCCTCTGTGGTAAGATGTTTTGGCTAGTTTGCTTGGTGCTTTGACAGTTTTTTTTAAATGTGGCAGCCCGTATCACACTATATCTACCAATTCAACAACGTTTGGAAAAGCATGTGGATTCTTTAGCCCGTTTTGACCAATTAAGGACTGTACATTAATGATTTAAGGCTGTGATTTATGGTTTTATTTTTCATTTTATAGTCTCGAAAAATAAGGCTTTTTGCCTGTTCAAGGTTGAAATACAGATTGAAAGTTTCCTTATTTTTCAATTTATGGTCAGAAAAATCTGGTTTTTTAAGCCATTGTGGGTGAGCATTTGCATTCATTTTGATAGGATTTCAACTCTGAAAAGTGGATTCACTCCATTTGTTTTCTTGACTTGGATAGTAAATTGCATTTTTCCTTTTAGTTTAATTTTGATGGGGTTTCGTATATATTCAGGGCACGCGTGTCTGTTTTGAACATTTGGTTTAAATAATTTTGGAATACTTTTAAAAGTATGACTTTTAAGGGCATATACTGGTTACTTGGTCTTAGGAAGCGTGTTTGTAGGATTTCAATGATTTGATTGTAGATCATATTTCTGGGTGAAGTGCTTTTTTTTAAACAGGTAGTTTTTTATTATTCATGGTTTTTTATTTACGCAAATCACTTAATTCTACTCTTGATTACCTTTAAGTTTAAAAAAATTATTTTACGAAAATTGACTAATTTTACTCTGAAAGTGTTATTTCACTCAATAAACTAAAGAAAATGAATTCTATTGCAGCTGTAAATAAAAGATAAACAAAAAAATACATGTCAAGGGTAGTAGTAGGGCAGGCCAGAGCAGTAATCGTTGACAAGATAATTTGTAATTGCACATATTTAAAAGGCTTGGTACAGTTTGCAAATTATGTCAATAACAAGTGAAATGCATAATGTGCCCATTAAAAAAACAAAGAAGTGTAACAACTTTTGTAAGAGTGGCAAAGCTATGTAAATATCATGTTTGTATTTGTCATTGCTTTTTTTTTACATGACAAAAATTCTTTAAATTATTTTATTTTAATGAATAAACTATTTTTTTAATTTTTTAAAAAGGTTATGTAACATCTATGCATTAATTTATACCCATCTTGCTTAAAGATGGAAATAGTTTCTAGGTGTCATCTAAAAAATGTGGACATTAAATGTAATACGGACTAGAGAATTGTAATTCGACAATAATTAAAATTTAACAAAAACTTTTTATTGCATATAGTTTATGTGGATTATTTATTGTTTATTATGAATAAGCAAAATACTAATAAAAAAAATTGTGTTTAAAAACTGCAACTTTATTCACCATATGCAATGAAAAAATTAAGAGATTTAACTGGATAAAGAATAACACATTCATTACAGTTTATAGTTAACCAAAGAATAATAATATTAAAATAATATATTCTTTTGGCACATGAAAAAATTACTTTAATTTTACTTGTCAAGTAAATTGCATTTGATTATCATAAATCCCCATAAAAATAGCTACTAATTTGGTTTTCTAAATATTATTTTTGCTAAGGAGAAAGACAATAAACTTACTAATTTTATATCATTAGAAAAATAGAAATTGTTACAACAATTTTATCAAATTCAGGGCACGATTGACCCACAACTATGAAACAATGATAAGATATAATTTAATTTATTTTTGAAAAAACAATATTTTAATGGAAATATAATATTTTAAGATTGAACTTAAAGTGGAGTTATAAGTTGGCTAATTGTGATTGGGTTTTAAACTTTTTAAAACAATGGAACCTTATACCGACATTTATAGATCTAAAGCTAAACTTAATACCCAATTCCTCATTTGGAAAGTGATTTAATATACACTGCTATTGTTGACAGACATGAGCTTTTTTGAAAGGTCATGCTATCTTGCCCTTTTGTAATAAATTTAAAATATGTTAAATCAATACGAGATCAAGTGTAATATGATTTAAATCCCTCTTTACAAGTAGACAATTTTTAGAAAACGCTTTTTTTAAAATAAGATTATTAAATAATATGATTTTTAAAACATTCGAATTAATTATAATCCAGCATATTCAGAAAATTAGATTTCATTCTTGTTTCTTTAACAACATTATTTCTTACGCTTTAACTCTTCATCGACTTTGCTTTTACTTACTTGTTTCAGATTTTCTCTATGCAACAGGGAATGCATAACAACCTTTCGGTGAACAAGAACTTGGACAAACAATTCAAAGAATTAAAGCTCCAACTGTCGTGCTTAGCTGAAAATCAGGTGATCATAGTTGAAAAGGATAAATATCTCAAGCAAGTAGTAAATTCTTTTATGAATTCAACCAAAGACGATGCAGGGAAGTTCAGTAGTTTTACAGGGAGCAATTGACATCAGTGTGGGAATCAATGTTGATCTTCACACCTAAATTGTCTAGATGCATCAATTGCACCCCTATGAAATCTGCTACATGGAAGTAACTTTTTATTTTTATTCTTATTTCAATTTATGTTTTTCATTTCTGCATCTTTAATATAAACATTTATTTTAAAAGAAATTAAGTTAGTTTAAAAAATTAATTTTTTTTAATATATAAATAAATATATAATTTTTTATTTGTATGCTTTATTGATGTAATTTGTATTTTATTTTAAGGGTTTTACTATATCCATGTGACACTCATTTTAAGTGTCATTCCCTTTCCTTATTTCTTTGGGATTAACAATCTACTATTATATTTCATTAATAAAAACATATTTTTTCACTTAAAAAATTATTAATAATTTTTTCTAATAATATATTATATTTTAATTATGGATCATCAAATATAATCTATTATTAAAATAAGATTATTAGAATTATATATAAACAGATGTAAGATTAGGAAGTATGATCCAAAACGATATAAAAAATTCTCAAAACGCTTCTTTCGAAAAGCACTCATCATTCAAATCTATTGTTACTAACCTCATCGTAATTGTGACAGTGGGTTTGGCCATGCTTACAGTCCTCCCACCTATGGATGTTGTTGAATGGAACAGCACGCTTATTCACAAAGGATCTCCTGCATCATCTCCATTGCCTCCGCCTCTTCTCTACTTCTCTTTTTGCAGTTGCTACTGCTCTCCAAATGCCCACTGGCCGAATCAATTTTAGCCTGCGACACCTGCGTAGGATGAGTGCCAACAGCAAGAGGAAAGCTGAGCAGGGCTTTGGGTACGCGCATTCGGAAGGCAGCACGGTCATATGCGACTGCTGCTGCATCGGCGCTTTGGAAGCTGCCCAACCATACTCTGGCACCCTTCCTTGCGGAATCTCGTATTTCCGCTGCAAATTCTCCGAAAGGCCGCTCTCTCACTCCCCTGTAGGGACGCCTTCTCTCTCTATTTCCATCCGAATAAGCAGAAACATTTTCTGTATTTGTATCAACGTCAGCCAGCACATGGTGAAAAGCGCTGTCGATGTCATTCTTATCAAAATGGTTATTGCTTAGCCCACGGATGGAGATTTATAGAAATAAGAGAAGGCGGAGGCGGCGTTGGAAATTTGGTCAACATGGAAGTTCCAACATTTGTCGACCGTCAAATTTAATCTTTTTTAACGCCTAAAGATGAACGTCAAATTTTATCAGTCATTTGTCACATCATTGAATTCACAGATTTCTATTAATCCACGGCAACTAAAGTTTGTTGAATGTGAGCATTCACTGGCATGCGTGAATGCTCAGAAAAATAGGGTCGCTTTTGGCTATTGATTCAACGCATGTGCAGTTAATGAACTGGAGTCGGGAGTGGGGACCAATGATTAAATTTACAGCGCTGGTGTTAATTTTTAAGTACAACGGTATTTATTTATCTAAGTTTTATAGTTGACAAGTCATCAGAGTCGTTTTTGATAAGAGTAATTGAAAGTATATACATCCCTAAAAATATGTTAAATAAAATATTTAAATTAGTAAAATTATAAATTTTTATTAAAATAATTAAAATTATGTGATTTATCATTTAAAAGTATATCATTAAATGATTTTATTTATTTAAAAAAAATTATTTGTACATCACAAATTATTTTAATTATGCATACTTTTTAACCATTAAAAGGTAGAAATTTCTATTTACAAATACGAGTGCTACAAATTAAAGTTAAAAAGAAGTTTTTATTACAATGTGATTCAACTCAAACTTTGTGTGATATTTGCCTCTTTCCATGTCCTCTTTACATTTAACGGAGTGGATGGATTTCATTTTTTTTTTATTCCACTTTAAATTTACAAACTAAATTACTTTAACATGAAAGCGCATAGACATGATAGTTTCTTTCTATCCCATTTGGATTAATAGTATTCTAAGATTACATCAAAGTTATGTATGTACATAAACTAAAGGAAACGTTTTGAAGGATGAGTACCTAATTTCATGATCTCTTAAATTTGTTATGATATCATATTAAATTTTAAAAAAATTATCTATATTAATATATAATTTTAATTATTAATGTTTAAGATTTAAAGGTTTAAATTATTATATATTTTCTGATACAATCAATTAATTAAATATGTGGTTATTATCTATAATTTTTAAATTCGTGATCAAAATTTGTCTTTTGGAGTATTAATAATTGACTTTCAAAAAATGAGAGTTAATACTTACGTTTTACACGTCTTGATAAGATGGATTACTTTAAAATATTATTAAGTAAATACTCAACAAGTATTAGATACCACATGCTCAATTTCTAGTACAATATATTATGTATCCATATCAATATGTTCAATTAATAAACCACACTTGTTCAATAATTATAATATGTTCAACTTCTCAAAGCTTTCCTCTACTAAAAGTCTTAAATATATGAGTAAAAAACTAGGACATGATTTTTTAATGATCTGTTATATTTATTAATTATTATTTTTTTTCGCTACATATATAAATAAAATAGTTGGTAGAGGGATGACATTTTAGAAAGATAATCTTCGTTGTATGAATGAATGGATACTTTTAATAATATTCACAAGATTAATTAGTTTATGGAATCAAATGAAAATAATAGAGTTGTTTTATGTACAAATAACTTTCTAAGATATAATTATTGGACAATGTTTATGGTATATCCATTTTCTCTTTGATGTTATATTTACTTTTTTTTTTTTTTTCGTTGATCTTTCCTTTTAAAAAAAAACGATCAAGAATTAAATTTTCAATATTATTATGATTTGATTAAAATATTATTGTATGTCAAACACTTTATGATATAATGCCATTTTATCTTCACAAACTTTGAAGTAAACGTATAATATTATCTTTATCCAATTTTTTTTAGCCATTGTCCTTCAATCAGTCTGACATTTAAGAAGATGCAGCTTAGTCCTTAGTTGATCTATCAACATTTTCGCATTCCATTTGATTTTTTCTCTAGTGTATAATTTTTCCTCACATCACAAATGGAATTAATTTTTTTGACATAATATATTCTTTTTTACCCAAACTATTTCGTAAATATAATTACTTTAACTCTCTCTTACATAATTTTTTATTGCTTCATTAATATTTGGCCACTTTTGTATGCTACTATTTACTCATTCTTTTTTTATTTGATTTCATTCACACATTCTTTCTTCTTCTTAACTCTTCTCCTCCTATCATTTTGGGTAAATAGTGAATCTACATGTTCTCTGTTTTCTTCATATAACTTAACATACAAATCAAACGTAATATTATAAATTTAAAATCTATTATTTTAGCAAATAAAATATTATAAAAAATTGATGATTTTATTTAAAATTACTTATAATTAAATGCTTTTGAATTCTTTCTATATATCTTTATTTTAATTTTCATATATTGTTAACCCAAATTTTAAATCAATAAATCACTATTAATATTACAAATAATCCAAATAAAATTTTCTTAATTTAAAAATCTATATTAAATTTATATTCTTACATCTCTATCATAATAAAATATAAAGCCTTCTAACCCAATTATAATCTTTTATTCATAAAAACTTCCAAATTAAATTTTTTATGGAAATTGAGACCTAGATACGTATGTTCCTTCAGAACATACAAAAAGTTACTTTTACATAATAAATTTATTTAATTATTTTTTCTTCGCAAATTAAGGTCTCCCTTCAAATAATGTTAAAAGTAACCAGAAATAAGACGAAAAGAAAGTGCAAAAAGCTGGAAAATCATTTCAAATAAAAATATAAAATTTAAAGATTCATTGTTATATTGTTAGATCCTATAATTATCACTAGTGTAACTGTTTTTTAAATTTAGATGGTCGCTAACACCTTTTTTATATTATAAAATATTAAATAAAAAAAAACACCTACTCCCTAACAATTGGATGTCAAACATAATCGTCATTTTTATATAAAGTTGGATGCAAAATATGATCCTATTTTTTATATAAATTTATAGATAATTATTAATTATATAAAAAATATTTTTTATTTTATATTAATAATATAATAATAAAAAACTTATTGATTAAATATTTACATGATCAAATCAAATTTATTTATTTAATTAAATTAATTTATTCATAATAAATAAATAGAAAAAATATATAAAACTCTTTTAATAAACCAACAAATCATCAATTTTGACAAAAGTTCTTACCATCCTTTTATAACTTAATTCACATTCAGAAAAAAAATCACCTCTCTACCGACTATCGATCCCATCTATATATTTCATACAGAATCTTAAAAACACTATATACTTATAGGTAGAAAAATTATATATACTTCTAACGAATAATGTAGCAATATATGGTGATCGTACCCACTCCATCTATATATCTCGTAGCGAATCCAGAAAAACTTTATATACTCGTAACGAAAACTTGGACGTGAGTGGCCGTCAAATTTAAAACCGGGACGTCTAGCTTCAAGGTGCACTCTTTTGAAAGCATAAATGCGTCTATATAAGTATTACCTGAGTTACCATTTACGTAAGAGGCACGTCTACGGAAGAATGGTCGTCAATGAAGCAGCATTTGTAAATATCGCAAAGGTCATATTCAAAATTGTAAAAGACATCGCATTCGAGTGGGTGGCTTGTAATTCCATGCCTTTTGCAAAGTCGTAAGCGAACATATGTGTCGAAGCTTTAATAGTAAATTCCACACTTGACCACTTACAATGTATATGGAACACATATATATTATAGATTTAAAATATAGATTTAACCTTTAAGATTTCATCTCCATGGCATTTGTACTTATGTGTTTGCAAGGTTTAATAATATATTTTATAATTGACCACTTATAATGTATATAAAACATATATATTATATAGATTTAACCTTAAATTTTCATCTCCATGGCATGTGTACTTGTATAAGTTCAAAGTAAAAAACATATATATGTTTCAAGTAGAATGACAATCTCATTTTGTTAATGCATAAATGTGAAGCTCTCGTTACAATAATATTAGAATATAATAATCAATTATCAAAATCAACTTTGCATATCCTCTAGCTTATTATATATATAAATAAGAAGGTTTAATTAAGATAGAATGTGAACTTTATTTTCAACAAGATGAGATAATTCGTAATCAAAAGATAATTACTAAACACATATTTTTATTTATAATTAAAGTATAGATAATGAAATATACAAAAAGATGTATTGATTTGTAAAGAGTATTATTATGAGTACATCTTCGAATATACAAAAGTATATGTCTTAATATACACTAGCGTTCCTTATAAAATGTATTATGTTAAGGAAAGGGCAAAGAAAGCTACACAATCATAAGTAAACATAAAAAAGAAAGGTGATGTGTGCATCAACACCCCCTAAGAGTAATTTAGAGAAAGTGAATGAGTTAAGTAAAACCTCATGCATAAATATCAACAACTAGGCTATGTTAGGTACCTATGTACAATAAGTAAAAATAATATAACTACATGAAATAATGACTAGAAATAGTGCCTAACTATACAAAAACCTTACTACCAAGAAGTAGTAGAAATACATACATATCCAAATACCCTCACATAACCTGATCCCTTCCTACCACCCCATGATGATAAATTGGGTGAGATAGAATAAGATTTGAATGTTGTTCAAAGATTGACTTCGAAGCAAATGGTGACAACATCAATCAAATACATCATAATATCACCAAAAGAGAACAAAAATGAAGCCCAATACTTAATACTACATGTGGTGATGACACACACATTGAAATAGATGAATGCAACTATTCTAGATATTTGGAAGGTATACAAGTATTTGTTGCTAGTGAAAGATCCATGAAATGATACATCCCATAACAATGGCTTCCTAGTTAATGCAAACATCAAACATGACTAAAACAAAAAGAGTTATCAAAGAAGATGATCATGAGTTTTTATCGAAGAAGGAACACAACTACTCATATCAACAACTCACTATGTCGAATATAATCTTAAATTCTCCTTAACAAACAATAATTTACTTCACCAAAAACTCTAATATGACATGAAATTAATCATAAAGGGTCATAACACAAGTTGAATTGGACTATATGTTGAGGAATACCAAACTATATGAAGGTCCTTACGGACGTCATTCCATTTTTTCAAACTATATGTGGGCCAAACCCCTATAACTGCCAAGTTAATAAGGAAATGGTATTGAATAAAATGGTTTATCTGACTATAGGAGTGAAATGAAAAATTGATTGCTAGTATGTTGGAAAAATCTCTCATATAAATAACTACATGGGTGTTCCTGCCCACCTCTAGAACATAGAAAACTTGATGATGTTTGGAGGTTAATGGTCAATCCCTCAAAATTTGTCACAATCAAAGGCATAAAAATATATGTTAAGGGATACACTTAGGCCTTAAAGAATGACTGGCAAAGCCTTACAAAGTAGAAAGAGATATTAAAACATTCAAATCTGGACTACAATACTTTATAGAATCCCAAGGTACAAGATGATCAAACATATTGTAGATGGAATTAAATACATTACGTAAAAATACATCAATAATGATCGATGTTAGGTACACTCTTTTCCTCTAAAAACATCATATTTCTCGCTTTAAACGAATATTAATAATAAAAACTTATCAACAATTTTATTGATAATTGATTTTACCATGACATAATAAGATAAAATGCTAGCCATTTCATCTTATTTGTCATTTGCACAATCTATATTGTATTGACAATAGGAGATGCTAGACATTTGCAATTATTAATGAAACTAGTAATATTACTAAATACATAGGGATGGCTATGAATGTATGTATACTCATCAGATATTATTTGTATTGTTTTGGTCAATATGATTTCACTCTCCAAAAATCTTTGCATTAAAACACATATTATGTACTGACATACTAAAATTTAATCCAACTAAAGAATTATAAGTTTTGAATTTGTGTATTGGACTATTAAAAAAATATATATTAGGATACCTAGGTGAAGTAGAATAGCATATTGGACACTCATTGTAGACAATGTAAAGAGGCCAAAATATAACTTAAAACCCAAAATATAAATCCCTCATCTAGGGTTAGTATTGGCCTATTTATTGACCACACCCATAATCTTCTCATATAGATATTTCCAAACTATATATCTTCAATAGCTCAATAAAAAGTTACATATCATTTTTTTACTCTACATTGTAACTTCCTTATATATATTGAATTTCTAACTTTCAAAATTTATATCAAATGGTAATTATGAATGGAAAATAGAAAGAATATTTAAATAAATTATTTGTATCTTATTTCCCTATTAGTAATTTATAAGGATGGTGACATATATGTCATTTTAATAATTAATTTAAATTATATATGTATTAGTTCAACAAGATGAAATTAATATTAAATTTAAATTAAAGATATCATTTATATTGAACATTGCAATATGAGATTTTGAAATTTATGTTTTAGAGTTTTTTACCCCAAAAAAAAATTAAATTTGAAATTTTATGAAAAGTGATGGAAAAAATATTATCAAAAATATCCTTTATTTAATATAAGTTGATGTGAAAAAAAATCAATGTCTAACTTTTCTTAATTTACAAGATACAAAACCAATTTAGTTGTTAAAGTAAAATTTCAAATTAATTAGAAGGATTTTCTTAAAGTAAAATTTTAGGAAAATTACATATTTTTAAAAAAAGATTCTAGTTAGAGCTTTAGATATTGAATTATTATGATTTTTTTATTATTGGTAAATGGTTTTTTGACGGAGACTATACCCCAATTACAAAAACGATTTCAAATAATTTTATTATTACAATTTTAAATAGTAAATCGAGAATACAATTAAATTAAAAAAAATTAGAATAACTATACATGATGGACAATTTAAACATAGATGAAAAGTTTAGAGTATCAGACTTTAAAGTTTGGAATTAATGGGGATGTTTGGAGTAAAGTCTTATGTTTTTTTTTTTTTTTAAATTAAAAGTTTAATAAATAAATTTATGTTTTATAAAAGGACAGACCTTAATTATTATAAAATTTCAAGACCTTTAATTAAATTTTAATAATTAAAATCAGCTAAATATCTTTCACCTATGTGCACCTTTCCTTAAGCTCGGTCGGCCACTCCGCATGAACTGATTCCCCAATTAGTTGAGTTGGTTTACTAATTTATAGATCTGCAATTTGCTATTTATCATTTACTAGGCTGTTCTCCTCTCCAGATCGGTTTTTATTTTTATTTTGGATTGAAAACAATATTATTTTTGAAAGTTGCGCTATAAGGATGGTTCATCTCGTTTGTGGGTTGTGTTTGTTTTCTTTTTTTTCTTTTCATAGATATATATAGTTTGCATTCAAACACAACCAACGCCTCCTTTTTTTTTATTTTGGTTCCGCTCTTATGATAGGATGTCCTCACCAAGTCTGCCTAACATTGGGATTTAGAGATACCACACTTCTATAAAGACAATAGTCCCTAAACTCTACCTAATTTAATCAAATTGTGGAACAATAGTCTCTAAACCCTACCTAATTTAATTAAATTGTGGAACTCTAGTCCGTAAACTCTATCTAATTTAATCAAATCGTCTATTCCACACTAGGGTCTAATTTTAAAGTAATAATATCTTAAAAGGCTTAAAATAAACTAAAAATAGTTATAAGCTAAATTAATATAATTATTTAAAGTATATATTTATTTTAAAAATAATAATAAGTCTCATCTATAAAATATGTCATTTATTAATTTTATATATTTTTATACAAAGAAGAGAGGAGGTTAGGATTAAGATTTTAAAAAGTAATTACTAAAAGAACAAGATAAAATTATTATTAGTATAAATCAATTAGTCTTTACTTAATTGATAGTATTATTTAATATTAGATTGTAGGTAAGTTTGCACCAATTAATAGTTATTTATAAATTACAAAAAATATAAATCAACTTCAATGACAAAATAGTGTATGAATAGTTATAAATATATTAATCCAGAAAATGTATTATAAAAAAATAAATATTTTTTTAATGTAGAAAAAAAAATATAACCTAGTATAAATCATTTACAAAACTATTAGTTAAAAAGAAATTAAATATTATTGTCCTCATAAAATTATGATGACATAAAATCATTATTGAATTGAACATAACTCTTACTGAGAAAAAAATTCTAAGTTTAATTAAAGAAATTTGCAGCCCATATTCATAAAGAAAAATATATATTACAATTCAAAAAAAAAGTAGCCTACTATATACAACATTTACAAAACAATAATTAATATGAACAATAAAGTGTGTTTGAATACAAAATAATTGACAAATGCATTGTTGATTGCACATGATTTTAATTCAGAAAATTATTTAATATAGTTCAATTAAGGTAATATATACATATTAACATGTGTAATATGTGAAATTTAGAATTTTAATTAGAAAGTAAATAATTAAACTTTTTATTCTAAAATTACATAGAATCTTAGATTGAGGTTCGACAAAATAAAAATAAAATGTTATTTACTTTCACTTTACCAACTAAATTAATATAGTTTTTTTTATTATTCGATTTTGTTCTTGTGATCTTGGTATGTGGTTGGTCAATCCAAATCTCCAATACAAGGAAAATTTAAAAACACTTTTGAATGATGTTGATTCTCAAGATGATATTTAATAGAAATTTTGATAAAATTTTTATAGCTCGATGATTTATTTTTCAACATGCCCTAAAGTATGTCAATTTATAGACTTATTGCATAGAAAATAGGTGTTCATATTTATTTTAGAATTATTAAACAATTATAATTTTGAACGATTTAGATTTGAGTCCTCATCTAAGTGGATAAAACCAATTTATCAAGTTGTTGAGAAATGTGGAGAAAGTTGGTTGGCAATTTAAAGATTCATAGGAATGATTTATAGTGAATCAACATGGTAGTTGCATGTTCCAATGAATTTTGGGGATGACTTTACACTTGGTTTAGAGAATTATGGATATGGTTGGGTGAGTAAACCTCTTGGTGAAGAGAATTGAGGATGGGGTTTAGCGATTTAGAAATTGAAATTATTAATTAGTTTAATAGAGTTATGAGTGCATGATTAAATATAAATACACAAGTTAATTATCTGTTTGAATTTGAGAAGGAAATTGGTATTAGTGAACTTAAAGTAAAATATAAATTTTAAATAATATGTTATTAAATAAATAAAATAAATGTATCTTTTTTTAATGAATTGAAATACGACACTAAATGTAACATAATTTAAGTGTCTATATTAACCCCTCTTTAAAAAGGTTTTTCAACTAGAAGAAGTAATACATTTTCAAATAAGAATAAAAAGTAGAGTGTAAACTAATGTGAAAAGATATCCTAAGGTAGCTTGAGTGAGTGATTAGTACGGTAGATGCCCACTTGAGAGGTTATATGAGGAGAAAGGATGTGGGAGGGCACTCAAAATGAATTAATGACTAAATAGGATTTGCATGGATAGACGTAAATATGGTGTGACGTAAATCAATTTAAACAAAGTTACCAATATTTATTAAATGTTTGTATTATTTTATACACGTGTAAAATGATTTATCCCAAGAAAATAGTTTCACATGAGTGGATTTTTATAAATGGTATTTCCTAATATAAGTTGCATGGTTCGATGCGCCCCATACATATATTTACATGGAAGAAAATGTGTGAAGGATATATCCCATTGATAAGATTTGAACTGTTATGAGATCAATATATATTCCAATGATTTTTTATTGATTGACTTAATTTATTTCAAGCAAAAACAAATAAATATGTAAATTCGATTAATAGGATGTGTGATGAAGTGATATGTTTGTGAAATAGGCTAATAATGGGATAAAATCCTTGGTTGGGCTATGAATTTTGATTGTGGTAGGTAAATAAATATGCGTATGGGGTAAATTAAAATTCATTTGAATTTAGTTTTACTCTTTGCCATTTAGGATTTGAATGGTGTTATGGATTTTTAGAATGGAGTGATAGAAAATGTATTGTATTCTAGTTTATAGGCATTGAATTGAGTGAGTGAGGGAACATCGGAGACCACAGGAGTGTATGATTATAGAAAATAATGTTTTGAATAAGTGAAATTTGAAAATTATTATCATTAATGCATGGGAAAGTTGTTTTAAATAAATTAATTTATTTGTTGACAATGGTTTTCGATGACAAAATCAGTTAAATCATCAAGTCAAATGATGAAATCATAACAATGATTTTGTGGGTGGTAGTGAATTCATGATTAAAGTAGTGAATTCTTGCATTTTCATTGAGAAATTATCATGATTAAAAAATTGTCATTATGGTGATGAAATCGTATTATCTATGGTGGAATCATCAAAACGATGAATTTGTGAGAAATAATAATGAAATTGATAGGTGTAGGTTGAATGGATTAGTGTTTTATAAGAATAGTGAGAATGACATGATGATTATGTGTTATTGGTACAATAATAGTTAGAAAAATAATGGTGATTTTTTTGATAATATGTTGTGAATAATAGAAAAAACCAAAGATTTAGGAAAAAGAGGTTTTGGTACCAACTCTAAGTTCCAACTTAGAACACCTTATTCTAATCCTATATCCCATAAAAAACCATAATGAAAAAAACCTTTTGTGTAGGGCTAAATCTTTTGACTATCAACCATCAGGGGTTTCCAAGAATCAAACACCTATTATTGAAGAGCAGAGAGGGTTGGCTAGAACTTATCAATATAACAAATAAGTCCCCTAGTAGCAATCCAGTCCTAATTTTTCAAAACTTTTTATATTACCTCATCCCAAAATGCGATTTAAGGATTGGAAGTAGCAATTATCAAGGGTTTAGAGATGGCATTGTCCTTATTCCCTCATTAACAAACAACCTCAATGAAGGAGTCCCCTTCCACCACCATGGGAGAGAAACCCAAGAGGGGTAGAGGCCCATCCCAAAAAAAATAATAGACCTCCTTATGAAGCTTCCATCCTTGCCTTAGCTACTAGACAGGTTTGAGAAACAACCCAAATTATTGGCTAACCCAAACATACCATTGCCCTCATGCTTAAAGAACCACCTGGTTAGAACTGAGTATGATCCCATGATTGAAGAAGTAGTGATAGGTTTTGGTTTCATCATCTAAGACACTCCCACCATCAGATCCTTACAAACCATGGTCAACTTCTCCATAGACCTACCCCTTACATTCACCAAAATCATTTTCTCTCCAGCCACCAGAGGTGATACTTCTCCCAAACAAGTGCTTTCCCTAGATGAATATTATAGAAGCATCGATCATCTATAATAATAATAATAATAATAATAATAATAATAATAATAATAATAATAATAATAATAATAATAATAATAATAATAATAATAATAATAATAATAATAATAATAATAATATCCGTTCTTGTCCAATTTCTTTAACACCCTAATCTTAGTCTTTCTCATATTAACATATCTCTACTAGTTTATTCTATTACACTTCCTCAAGTAAAAGTTTTTCCCTAATGTTGGGTTCGATAGAGCAATTGAAATGATAGTGTTAAAAATTTATACATAGTGTTATCCACAAAATATCATATAACCTTGAAAAAAGTTAAAAAATGGATGTATCTATGAGGGGCATGCCATAATTATCATCTTGTTATTTTATAGGTTGGAAACCATCAATTTTTACCCTTTCTATTTGATAAGTTTGAAACATGACACGTAATGTAATTTATCAAGTATTCATGGTGGGCGAAGCCATAATCCTTAGATATTCTTTATAATAAAAATAATGATGCAATATGAATAATTGGAAAAGAAATTTGATGCAACTATAGAGTGCTTAGCTATTTTATCATTATAGCCTTACTCTAATGACCATTATCACTCTTATTATCACCATATCCTCTTCTTATTTGTATTAATTCACTTGTGCATATATTTAGACTTCTAAAATTTAAACCAAGCCTTGATTACAACACAAAAAACACACAAAAGGTGAAAAAGGAAACAAATGGGGCACGAAATTCAATTAAATAAAAATAAGGTTTAAAGGAAACCATAAAACATAAAACGAATATTATACCCTACGTTCTTGGTCAAACTAGAATTATAGTGTACATACCTGATAAACTCGGAACACACACTAAAGTCCTATAAAAAGTACTAGAAATAATAAGATAGTGTTTTAGGCATTTGGGGATCATCACGATTAATACCAGGGAAATGTTTTTATATTACTCTTATAAATTCTTATCACGATTAAAAAAGTACTTCTCTTCTGTACTCATAAATTCTTATCATGCCCTCATTTACTTCAATATCTTATACTATTTTCATGAAGTATTCATTAGTTGTAGTTTGAGTTAAAATGAGGGCTGATGTTTTGATTTGGCTTGAACAATCACTTCTTATCTATAGTGGGTGCCAAACAACCTATTAAGTGTAATATCTTTCCAAGGACCCAGTTTCTTGATCAAAATTTTGAAATTCTTCTTCATTTTTAGAGTCTATTACAACTACATGAATGTGGGTCCAATAACCTTATAGTTCCATGAGGGGTGTTCACTATATCCTTCTGACTTGGATTCTCGTACTCATTGGGTTCATATTAATGATCAAAATTATTTTTTTTCACCATTATTTTATTTATTGAGCTCTCAATTGTCCTCAACCATCCTCTTGAATGTTCTTAGAATTTGGCTCTCACTATATCAATTGTTCCTTGCCTTTCTTCTCCTACTACCTTAAACTTAGACTATGCATGAATAGTGTTTATCCATTTATATTAAACTATTTAGTGCCTAAATGTATCATGATTTTCTAGATTAATAGCGTACTTAAGATCTGACATATTTTCTTCATATTCTACTTATTTTATAAAAGAGTATGTTAATATTGAAGAATAAAAAATAAAAATTCCCATGACTCAATCCTTAATCCATCTAATTCTTAAGTACATATCTCTAATTTTGGATTGAGATTTCAAATAATTCGTATTTCTTTGCATAACTTCTACCAAGGTTTCTACTCTGGGCCATTATATATGTAGAAAACCATTCATGTAAGTGTTCTGGGATTTATATGAAGAATATCTCATATTATGGATCATGCATTTCCATTTTGATCAACTTTCTTGAATTTAGATGCCCTATACTAGTGAACTTATTTTTAATCTCCAACTCTTCTTCTTCAAATCATGACTCTACATATTATAAAGATATATTCTCTCTAGTTTGCTGCCTTACATCTCCATTAACTAGTTAAACAAGTCCTAACAATTAAATTATTTATTTTGGATTTTGACTTATGCTTTGAAATCATCCTAAGCCACATACACTAGCTACAATATTCAACGTCACCTATGTTTATCTATCACATAAAATTTATGCCTAAGGACTCTCTTGAAGTTCAAAGAGATAAATTACAATGTCTTGTTAAGTCGGTTATGGAGAAAACATTATAAATGCATCCACTAAAAAAAATATCATTTAGCATGTACTAAATAAACATTGATTTACTTTAACACATAACAAAAACATTACATACATGTATCACTATGTAATAGTACGTAAGATTTTAAATCTATCATTCTCACTCATAATAAGTTGCTTTATACATCAACGTGCATATGCTATAGTAGTAAATTCAATCTCCAATAATGTTATTTTCACGTACCATAATTACACTTAATGCTAAAAAGAATTCTAGCAAGTATTAAAATCCTTAAAAATGATAAGTCTAGGATATATATATATATATATATATATATATATATATATATATATATATATACCTAATTTTATCTAATTGTAAGCTCAAAAACCCTAAAATTAGTTTCTATTATCTTAGTAGCCTCTTCTAATGATCCTTGCTTTAAGACATTAATATTTATTGATGTGATTCCATATGATATTTTTAATATGTAACAATTTGTGTAAATTTTATTTTATGTACATCATGCATGCATAGAGCTTCTAATCAAGCTCTTGTCTATCATTGTGAAACTTCCATTGGTTAAAATACTAAACTACTTATTTCTTATAGGCTCAAATAGTTATACATGTGTGTGAATCCTCCAAATGGTTTTACTTGCAAGGAACCTTACTTATATATATGACATTGTATACTTTTTTGTTTGATGGTATTCAGAGTAAATTTTAAGAGCTTATATCCCAAACCCCCTTAGATTTGTTTAGGTGAATTTGAATTATTATCTTAGCAAATCGGCATGTCTAAATTTTATTCTAATTTACCCAACTATATTTTTATGTCTTGAAGCATGTAATTTGATAAGTTTATTCAATTGACCGAGTTCATATTTAGGAGTGTAAAACTTTAATTAATGATGGTGAAATGAGGGATTGGATAAACCCTAAATGCATATTCCTTCCAAGAGAAGGAATGGAGTGCCACAATTTGACCTAGGGTAGTGTAAATCGACTCCATTGGCGGTAGGGCTATTCGACTCTACCAACAACTAAGCCATTCAGCGCTGCTCATGGCCAAGCCATCCGAACTTGCCCATGATTGAGCTATTCCGTTCTACCCAAAACTGAGCAATTTAGATCTAGCTATGGTCAATCCATTAGGCATTGTCAATTATTAAGATTTTGGGTTGTGCCCATGGTTCATCTATTCAACTTTACCCATAACCGAGTAGTTTAGCTATACCTACAGCCAAATCATTCAGCTCTATCAATGAGAGTCATTCAGCTATGCTAATGGTATAATCATTTATATTTGGTGAATGGATAGACCACTTGGATTTGATGAATAGCTAGACAAAATGGCTCTGATGAATAGCCAGACTGAATGACTATGCTGAATGGTCAAACCAAACTACTCTACCAAATGGTTAGATAAGAGGGCTCTGCTTGACACACAAGTCAGATGGATAGACCAAGATGAAGGGTTTCTAGGTGTCCTATAAATTATACTATCAAAACTCATTTTATGCATTTAATTCCACTACCACATCCCCCTTCGTCCCCACCTGTAGTAATTGGAGGAATGTCTTGAAGATTTATCTGGCTATATCATGTAGAAATAAAAAGTTTAGACTGTTCAAGGAAAGCTTTTTGAATATGAAGAGAAATCATATTTAAAAGGGATTCATAAGAAGATTTCAGATTTTATGTGTCAAGAGTTAGCAAAAAATGACGATGAGCCTCTGTAAGTATTGGCATTATTTTAGACTTGATAATACAGATTTTTTTGAATTAGAAACTAATCAAGCTGCCTTTGGTAACCAATGTAATGAATCCATTGGATAACACTAGAATCCATCTATAATCATATGGTTTAGCTAAAAAATGGTCAATAATGTCTATTGTGATGTTGTGGGATGCAATTCAAATGATAGGGATGATGAATAAAAATAGATGCTAGTTGAACAATGATTAGTCAATAAGAAAGATGAAACCCTTGGTGACATAAAGATTAAACTATTGAATGGAATTCAACATTAACAATCAGTCTATATGGTGGTCACTAATCCTGAATTCCATGCAAGAGTTTAATATTAATGTCATAGCGTTTCATCTTTTTTATTGTTTGATCATTGATCAACTACCATCTCTTGTTATTTGATATCCTTGTCATCTAAATCACACCCCACATCTTCAAAATAGACATTGTCGATCATTTTTTTACCTAGCTCATATGATTCTAGATGAACTCTAAAGCTATCCAATGGATCCATGACATGGATACCTGAGGTAGCTCTACTAGTTCTTGATTTTATCTTTTTAATATCGACTAGTTTTTAAGATAAAGGCAATACTTGTAGAAGATGCACCATCATTTTTTGCTTACTGCTGACACGTGTAATCTAAATTCCCCTTATAAATCCTTTCTAAATTTGATTTCTCATCATATTCTAAAATCTCCCCTTTAACAAAATTGTGAAATTCCTATTTCTATAGGATAGCCAGTCAAATGTAAAGGTACACATGCAATGTTTCACTTATACATTCCATTCAAAGTCACTTCGATATCCTTCAACAAATGAGGTACATTTAATGGTTCTTTTTATCAAGGTTTTAAATTTTGGTTCTTTTTTGTTTTTCTTTCTTCTTCTCATGCAATACATAACAACTCCAAAACTCAAAAACATAGTCAAGTAAAAGCAAAATAAGAGATGCAATAACTATAAAGTTGATTTGTACATATTGGTTAAGGTTTTTGTAGTTTTATTGGGCATTGTCATTCAGCATGACCACTTGGTAAGGCCATTTGACACTATTGTTCATCTTTGTCATTCAATAATGTCGTTCAACATTATCATTCAATGCTTCTATTTGGGTATGTCAGGATTCAGAGGTGTTATCTTATTTGATATTAGGGTCTAAGGTTATATATATATATATATATATATATATATATATATATATATATATATATATATATATATATATATATATATATATATGTGGTGAATTAAACTATTTCCAAATATAATGTTGTAATCAAGCCGACCCCCAAAATAATTTATATCCCTAAAATTTTAGTGATCTGGGCCCATCTGTTGACCCTAAAAATTTGTCAAAACCAATATCCAAAAATTAGAATATTCATGAATTAATGAATTTTCACTGCTAAAATTTACCCTGATGGTGTTTGAATAAACTTTTATTTAATGAAATTTTTTTATCGATAGTGTTAACCATAGTTACTTATTATGTTGAGCCTAACTTTGCCATATATATGTACTATTTTTTACTAATAATAAAATTAGAATGAGAAGTTTTAGATTACCTACCTAAAATGTAAAAAAAAAAATAATTCAACTATTATCCATTACCCATATCCCTAATTGGTAATATTTCTATTCATTAGAAAGAAATAGAACCTAGTAAGAATGATCATGAAAATAACAATAAAATTTCATTATTAATTCAATTAAATGTGTGCTTGTTGATACCCAAGCCTTATACCGAAAATAACTTCAGAGGCAAATATTAATATACAAATGTTTTTAGATGGTTGGACTAATGTTACAAACCAAGGGTACTTATATGTATCACATTCTAGGTAAGGCCTAGGGTAAGGTATGGAAACCCTAGATTGTTCAATTGTAGCCAAAAAATAACTACCTCCCACCACCCAATAGGCAACATAGCTACCAATTGTTTACAAACTACAAGTGGTGGCTTTCTTTTCTAGATCATAATTCTAACCAATGATTTCTCAATAGTCATATCCCCATCATGAGTCAAACAAACTAAGTTATAGTTTTTTATTGATATTTTGTGTACTTGCAAGATCATCCTCTATCTCCACCACTCGAAGGTGACAATTACATACCATAAAAGTGGTGGGCATTTCACTTGAGCAATTTCATAAAAATTAGCCAAAGAGTGTGTGTGTGTGTGTGTGTGTGTGTGTGTGTGTGGTGTTAGATGAGGAAACCACTATGCAAACAAAGTTTAGTCAGTGATAGTGTACTCATTGAACGTCAAAGGACTTTCTAACATGACCTAAAAATACATTGTAACGAATTTGTGTCAATTTTTTGTTAACATGAAAATTCTATGCCAACAATACCTTAATATTTATATACTTTACCCAAGGTTTTTTGGATGATTGTTTCTTCATAGCTAAAAAGATTAATGTTTTATATAATGTTATTCTTCATTTTCAAGTTCAAGTGGAGAATGTTCATCTATAACTTATCCACTTTTTGACATTACTTGATTATTAGCGTAATGCCTGTTATGCAGTTACTAAAGTACCTCCAGACTTTCCCTATTGTTGGCCACCCCCATGCGACCATAGGGATGGGTTATGAGGGAGGCCCTAGTCATGTAGCAAACATCATAGTGGTTCTCTTGGGGATGTTTTCCATCTTCAGAATCAAGTCCTCAAATTTGTGGCCATGGAGGTGGTGGTGATAATAGCTGGGATGGTGGAAGTGGTTCTTTTGGTTCAGATGGTGGAGGTGTTGGTATTGGACATTCTGGGCACACCCCAACATGTGAAGTTTTTTTACTTTATTGTTATTATTTCTCCTACTAAAAGTATATAATTTTAAGGATAAGTATAATAGTTGGGGTCTTGTACTTGAAATTACAGATCCTTGATATGGTTGTTGGGGATGTTGGAGTGATAAGTCCGATGATTCTCTATCTCCTCCTCCTCTATCTTTCATCATTACTTGCACTGATTAGTGTATTTTATGTTATGGGACTCTTTTTTATTACTCTTTGTTTTGTCACATTTTTTTATTGAAAAATATTTCTTTTTCTTTTTTTTTAAAAATGATGATGTAATTTCTCAGCGGTGGAATGTGACTTCTTCCACTTACCATTTTGTATAATTAATTTTTGGATCGTATTATTTTATTAATATAATTTCAAAAAGTTTAAAAAAAATAAATAAATAACGAATATAAAAATGGCAATAACATTTTATTATTAGTCAATAAACTACGCTCCATGTTAGGAAATACGTGCGAGTGTAATAAGCATTAAATTCCTTGGTACTTACCACAAATGATAATTAATTCATGTGCGAAAAGAAATATATACCAATAAAAAATATACAATTTCTGATGCATTGAACTCGTAAAAAACGATGATAAAGAGTGCAGAAAATAGCAGTACTTAATGAAAAAATAACACTAATTTCATGGAAGTATAGAGAAAGAAAAGGAGACTTCGTGGCTACAGAGAGCAGCGATAGAAGCATTCTCCTAGCAGGGAAGATTCTCTTTTCATATTTTCTAGCGTTGATGTTACGGCCAACCTGAACCTATATTCTACATTAATTACGTGACATTCTAATAGATTAAATTAAATATTTTGTTGTTTAATTACGTGACGGCTTTATTTTATGAACAATGTGATCGAGCGAACGTGTTCTTAATGAAATTTTAATGACAAGTGCTTTTTAAGAATTTGAAAACAAATAAAACATTTCAGAGGAGGAGATTATATATAAAATATTTAGATGGCGTCCATATTAGAAATCATCATTACATGTTTATGATGCCTATTTTTTTCATTACGCTACGGAGTATCTGGGCCTCTTTCTCGGGATGTCTACACTTCATTTATTCTTTTTCTGCTTCTTTTACTTGATATGTTTAATGTAGTGTCAGAAGTTGAAGACTGAGAATGAGGATCCACGTAACATCCGGACTGAACGTCGAGAGGGAAATTGAGAATAGCCCTCGAACCGCGCATACTGAAAGTCGCACGGTCATATGCCGCGGCAGCTGTTTCGGGTGTGTTGAAGGTTCCCAGCCAAATTCTGGAACCTTTCTGGTCGGGGTTTCGAATCTCTTCACCATATATTCTTTGAGCCTTAATGAGCCTCACTCCTCTATAATGTTTTACTGCCTCTTTATTCAACGTTTCCGCCTCCTCTCCTTTTCCAATTCGCTGTAACGCCATAGATGAAGCCTCCTTCGATGCGTTACCGGAAGGAATAATAGTGGAGGCGCTGGGATATGCTTCCTGTGTTGGATTGGCAGAATATTGTTGCTCCATCGCTTCAATAGTAGCACTTGCAGTAAAAGATATAGCGGCGTTTGAGATTTTATCGGAGTAGTAATCGTCTCCAAGCAAATAGTTGCCAATTGCCTTCAACATGGTGGCTTCGTCGACTGGTGCGCGCATGATGGCCGCTGCCCTTTTTTCTCACAAAATATCGAAAGATGTTGGTGAGAATTGTAATGTGTTAGGGTGGAGGTTTTTATAAGGGCAAATAAATGATATTTGACTGCACGCCATCCCTGCTAATTACGTCTCAGAATAACATTTCTATAATTTGTTAATATTTCCAGCGTCATTCCTTTCGGGTGAGGTATCTTTCTCTTTTCACATTTCTTAACCACATTCATTCGCATTCGCATTCCCATTCCCATTGGCCAATACGAAACACTATAGTGAAGGCTGTTATTGGGAATTTATGTAAGTTTGCGCTGAAAATCTTTAAAAAAAATACATTTTTAATGGAAATTATATAATATTGAATTTAAGTCATGGCATTTTTATTATATTTTTAAAATTATAATACTAGCAATTGCTTCAATAGTGCAAGGAATGTCAGAAGTGATATAAATTTGTTTTATTTTATTTTGAGGTTACAATATAATGACAATATAGACAAATGAAGGCAACAAGATAGATTGTAGGAATTTGAGGTCTTATCCCAACGTTAGTGACATTACATCATTGATTTGAGCCACACATTAGAGATCGAGTCATGTTTCAATCAAATCATTTGGCATGACATTCTCGTCCACCCTCAACAATATAATACATAAAACCAGAGATGTCACTACTCTACAAGTTCCAAACCCCTTTGTAATGATTGATGCACGACATGTAAATCCCCACTACCATGAATTTGGCTTTGATGTACAACATGGTCCCCCTAGGATATGGTATCCCTTGAAATACCCTATTATCACCATTCACCATCATTGCCAAGTGTAAGTTGGAATCTTTCAAAAATTATATGTTCTTTATCAGCTTCCGCTTTTTCAAAAGTGTTTGAGTATGGTGTTTCCATATGTTTTTAAGCATGTTTTAATTTCTCCAGATATTAATATAATCACAACATAGATGAATATAAGCTACAAGATAGACTTTGGTACTTAAACGTAAATAACTAACTTAAGCTACACGATGACTATGGTGTTCAATTTATCAGATAGTTGTCATTATCAATAGCTTTAGTTTTTGAGAATTTATTTTGTGTAAGTGCTTCTAAGTATGAAGTGGTGGAGTACTAGTAATGAATTAAACAATTTTTTTGAATTGTATTTTTATATGTTTAATAAAAAAGGTTACATGTATTGTAAATGTTGTGGAAGAGGTATTATATGAAGTCTTGTCTACTATATTTCTCTTAGGTGTACATATTTACTAACCTTCATTCTCGCATAGTGGTTGAATGTAACTACAAGGGAGATATTCATATCATATATTGAGTGTACTCTTTATATGGTAGTGAAGTTCCACCTAGTAATATTTTTTTAATGCAACAATGACATACATGGGTAAGGAATGTGGTTTTGAATATAGAATGTAGATGACATGAACAATTTATTTAATGGCTTCATTAACTAACCCTACTCTCACCCATAGATTTGATGTCAACATAATCTTATGTCCTTTACTCAAGATTGGATTGAGTTTAGTGTCATTATGGATACATGTGTCATGTTGTCTAATATATTCTAATTTAGATATTGTAATTAGATTTTTAATGATCTCAATAATTTATTATTATGTATTGTCTTTAATTTTTTAGTTACATACAAATGAGTCAAGAGTTTATAATATTTTTTCTTCTAAAGACTTGAATTTCATTGTTCTTGACATGAACATATTCCATTTTTCTCTCGGTGGGTTTAATTTTTTAATGTTCATTAATGATTTTTTGAATAGTAGTTTACTTGTTGGTTTTTTTCTAAAATGTGTGACCAAATGACTTCTCCACATAAATTAAGGTATTTCATTTGTGGGGCGATGTTGTCTTGGGTCCCAATATGTATAATTGAGAAGACACTAAAATATTTGTTGTCGCATTGAGGGAAATACACATGCAATCATGTATTTATATTGATGAGCATATTTTATCCTATGAAGCTCATTTTATCAATGAACACATATTCAATGTGTCTTATTTTATCTTTAAAAAGTTTTAGTACTTATCCCTCAGGTTTCTTCATTTATTGAATCGTAATGTGAAGCCCTAAATATATATTTTATTTATTTATATTAAATGTTGTGATAGTAATCAGAACAAGGAGATACGGGGGATAACTACTTTAGGTTACAAGTCATTTCATACCATGTTAACTTCTATTAATAAGTGTGATTTCTCTATACCTATTATTCTTTAAATAATTACCATGCATTTTTTTAGGCATGGTGTATAAAAAATTTGAACGTTATTTTTATATTAACTCATAGATCATTTTGCAATAGCTCTTTTGAGTACACAACATCTATAATTTTGGTGACTATGCATTAAAAATCTAAAAAATGTGTCATTGTTGTGTGTAGGTTGATTATTACCTTTGAATAGTTCCAAGTTTGGCTATTGTAAAAGTCATAAAGTTCAAGGATGTTGACATGATATGTATTGTAATCTTTCACAATGGGTTCATGTGGACAAGAGTTTCCATTCATGTATTTCCATTTCCATTTTTGCATCTTCTTATATGTCACCATCACCACTTATTGATTTGAAAATGTTATTTTATTTTGTAGTTTTTCACTCGATATGCCATGGAGTGCAGGAATATCTTATTTTTTCTCAATGTGTAATGAACCCTAGTTGAGTTAAACCAATGTCCACTAAATTTTTGCAAAATGGTTTTTAAATTAAGAGCTTATTCCAACTAGAATGCTACATATGATGTTGAATCATAAGTAATAATAAAATAGAAATGAGGGAATATACAAATAGTTACTTGAATTGTTTTATTTCTCCATGTGATTATTTTAATTTGGATGTTTAAAAACCATGTTCATTGATTTAATTTACGCATGAGATGTGGAGTGTTTCTACAATTAAGTAATATCTCATGACATGCTCATCCATTGAAATGGGTATTGGCCATGTGATTCTAAAATTTGCTTTGATGTTGAGTCTAGTCTATGATGTAGGAATCTTCATGTATGATATCCTATACCTTGTCATTTCCTTTCATGCTCATTATTTTCATGTTCTATATGACTCTTCCCTTTCTTCTATGGGTTTGAGTATGTCAGTTTTGTATGTTATTTAGCCTAATGCAATTACTTTGGGTGTCAATATATTGTTATCATGAATGAATGGAATCTACATAATACATGATTTATGATAACAATGAAATTAACGTTAATTAAATGTAAACCAAAAAATAACCTAATTCATAATACTCCATGTTCAGATCAATAGTTGACGAAGTGAGGGTATATCAAATATATGGGTTTTTTAGAAATTTGAGAAAAATATTGTGGGGATTTATTTACAATTTTGTGACTCAAGCACTTATCCTTTGCATAAGCACACAAACAATGAATACTATCATTTGATGTGTATATTGAAATATACAACATAACCCTATAACACCTCATGTCCATAATTGAAACATTTATTTGTTTGAGGTCATGGCATATTGGGTAATACTGTAAAACATCCATACTATCTAGTCTACTTTTGGGAATGTCACACAATATTGTGCTATGTACCATAGCCTTTAGACCTACATAACTTTCATGTGGAGTATTTACTCCACCTCATGTCCTTTTGTAGACCACGTGAATGACACAACCACCTTTTGGAGACCTTTTCCCATGCCATAGACCACTCAATATCTTCAATTCATCTCCAATAGATACCACACACACTCCTACAATATCACATTTCATAATATGAAGATAATATTATCAAACCTTATAGAATATCTACTAGGGGTTCTTCAAGGTCGTACACATCTTTACATAACACCATTGAGGTCAACTCCCATGCAGTTCTAAGAGCCATGCCAAAACATATCCAATATTGTCACTTATGTAAACTAATCCACCAGTGCACGATGGTACAGACAAATAAATATGGATGCAAAAATTTTCACATTTTTCATTTTACTTTTTAGTGACACTAAAAATAACCATTGTATTTGTAGTAATGGTGCTCATTTCTATTTATTTGGTGAATTAAGGAGAGATAACATTGCAAACAAAGCCACAAGTAATACTAATTATGGGTAGTCCATTGTCCACATACAATCAAATTCATACCAGTATCTACATTCTCTTTGCAATAAATATAGTGGTTCAATCTATTATAATATATTATTTAGTAATATAATATACTAAAATATAATACATAATAAAATATTATTGTATTAAATATTAAATATTTATGTATTAATAGTTGTACCTCACTCAAAACTATGATTACTAACTCCATTTAACATTTTGTGATTGAAATTTTAAGCAAAATAATCAAATATTCATTTTAATAATTTTTTTCGAACATCTTCTTGTTGAGCGGTGCCTCCATAAATTTTAGGTTTTTTTGCTTAGAGAGATAAATAAGATGCTTATTAAGATAGACTCCAATTATGGTCATCTTCACTTCAAGAGGTTTGAATACGTATTTTTGTACTTTCTTATACATGATGTAAATTGTCCATGTTTCAATGTTTTGGTAGCATGGATGAAAGGAACTTTGGGACCTTAATGTCATGTCCACATGTCAACAACATTGTAGTGCCTATTAAAGTCAAGCATGGGACATGGATCCCTTATGCAATCAAATCAAGGTTTATGATGTGTAGGCCATCTAAATCCAATCAAAATTCTGAATCCATATGTTGTTTATGATGCGAACTCAAGTTCACCATAAAATGAAATATTTCCTCCCCACATAATACATTATAATCTCATATGAAGGAACACACAATCTTATTTTCTACCAGTGCTTATTTTAGATAAACGATTTTTTTTCTTAATCATTCATATAAAAAAATAACATAAAATCAAAAGTGTTGAGTTTTAAGTGAGGTAGAACTACTGACACACACTCATTCACTTTATCAAACTTTATATTTATAATTTATAAATAAATACAATTAATATATTAAATTTTCATAATATATTATTATTTAATTATATATTAATATAATTACTTTCAAAAGTCGACAATCCACCCAAATTTATATCATTCCTCTCGTAATGAAATATACTTAAAAACATTTCCACCCTAATTTAAGATTAAAAACTTGAATATGTTCATATGCACTTTCTATTTTGGGGTTTTCACAATAATGTTATTTATTTGATTCTACTTAGATTTGCTCTCTCTGCCAAGTTTATATCAATAAAATATTTTAAAAAATTATGATTTAAAAAAAAATAAAAAATTGTTTGCAGTATAATATTTTTTTTCTTTTATTAAAACCCACCATGAAGACGTGTCTGGAAATTTTAGACACCTGCTCATGAACAGGTGTTAGAAAATTATAGACAGAACAGGTGTCGGCAAATTATAGATGCCTGCTCAGTAAAAAAAAGAAAAAACACACACACATGTTTGACTCCTTGATCATTGGACAGATTTTAAATGAAACGAAGTCTATGGATATACTTAAAGGTTATACAAACTTTGTTTGTTCCTTACAAATGAATATAATTAATTCCTGTTTGGATATGTATGGATGGACTTATTTTTGAACACCTCTCCCCAGCTTGACGAAGATGAAAAATAAGTTTATGTTGAACATGAACCTGAGCGCGAACACGAAGAAGAATTTCTTAAAGTTGAATGTGGAGGACATTACTGTGAACAGGAGTGCGAAGAATTTTATGAAGCAGAAGACAAAGAACAAATTGAGTCTGGCATGGATAGTCTTCGACGGGTAATTTATTAAGGAAAAAAAACGTGTCAATTTTTTTGGGATACATTAGGATGCTTAAATTTATATAACGTTTTAAAAGGAAATTTTAGCATTAATTTTTGTATCATGTGTTGTGTCGGGTTTGGGAAGTGAATTGTATTGTTCAAAATTTCTGATGCTTTGTGCAGGGCTTTGGAAAGCAATTGTATTGTTAAAAATTTGCGATGCTTCATGTAGGTTTTTTCCATTTTTTAAACAAATTACTGTGTTGAACATTTTTCATGCAATTAGAACTTTATGATGCTTTTTGTAGCGCTTTAAGACGAGTTAAAAATTTGCTATGCTTTATGCATGATTTTAGAAACAAAATACAGCGTCAATATATTTGACGGCTCATTAGTTGACAGTGGGAATTGAAACTGCCTCGCCACCTCTGCCAGAGCATATAATAGACCTTACGACATCGATTATCCCTGACAGCAGAAACTAAGCATGAAAAAAACAGAAAACAAGAACTCACTCAGATTGCTACTGCAATTCTTTTAAACAAGATTTTTATTAATCTTTTTTTTTCTTGCTTTACAAAGTTGCGCCCAAGAGATCTTTAAATAGATTTTCTTGGCAAATCAAACTGTAAATAAACTAATCCTTAAGTGATCTAAAACTAACTTCAACTGCTACTGCATGCACGCTGAGCAAGGAGTAAGATGCTTGCTTAACTATTTGAACTAACTGATCTCTAGCTGTTTGTTAACTGTTGTGTATGAGAAGGAACGAACTGCAAAAGGGAGGTGCAACAGGCAGTTAAGTTGTGAGTGGAGAAATTATCTCCAATTAATCTTTAGTTTCTAACACTCCCCCTTAAATTTCTACCAGTAACTACTTCAGCATTTACAATGCCTAAATTTTGTCTTAGATAATCAAATGTCTCCTTTGCTAATGCCTTTGTGAATATATCTACCAATTGATCTTCAGATCTACAGAACTCCAGATGGATTTCTCCATTGTTTACTAACTCTCTGATAAAATGAAATCTTGTATCAATGTGCTTGCTCCTCTTGTGAAAAACATGATTTTTTGATAATGCAATTGCTGATTTGTTGTCACAAAAGATTGGTGTTGACTCCTTCTGTGCTTGTAATAAATCTGTCAATATTCTCCTCATCCAAGTTGCTTGACATGCTGCTGATGTGGCTGCTACATACTCCGCTTCAACTGATGAAAGTGTCACTATAGGTTGCTTTTTGGATGCCCATGTGACCACACCTGTTCCTAAAAGAAAGGCATGTCCAGAAGTACTCTTCCTGTCATCAATGCTACCTGGAAAATCACTATCAGTATAACCAATCAAACTAAAATCGTTAGTTGTGGAATATAAAATTCCATATTCTGTTGTTCCTGCCACATATCTCAATATCCTCTTTCCAACTTGCCAATTTGAGTCTTTCGATGACTCCATGAATCTAGAGATTAAACTGACCCTATACATGATATCTGGTCTTGTAGCTGTAAGATACATCAAACTGCCAACTAGTCTTTTGAATGTTGTAGAATCAACATAAGACCCTTGGTCTTCTTTGCTAAGTTTGGTCCCTGTAGCAACTAGTGTAAGTGCTGGTTTACAATTCAGCATCTTAATTCTCCTTAACACATCCTTTGCATATTTAGTTTGACAGATAAAAATTCATTACTCTGATTGTACAACTTCTATGAACAAAAAGCACTTCATTAATCCCAAATCTATCATTTCAAATTCTTTCTTAAGTTCAACATCTCTGCTAATAATCACTTGCTTTGAAATGGGGTTATACAACATATCAGCCTTTGATTCTTCACTATAGCCAATAAAAATGCATTTCTCACCTCTATCATCAAGTTTTCTTCTCAATTTAGATGGTATAAGAGAATATGCAACACAACCAAATTTTTTGAAATGATGTACACTATGCTTCTTACCACTCCAAGCTTCTTGTGGAATTTGATCTCTGACACTCTTTGTTGGGTTTCTATTCAGAATATATACTGCACATGATACTGCTTCTACCCAATATTCATTTGATAAGTGTCTGGCCTTCAACATGCTTCTAGCCATCTCCATGATTGTTCTATTCTTTCTTTCTGCTACACCATGCTGTTGTAGTGTGTACCTTGTAGACAATTGCCTTTTAATGCCATGATATCTACAAAAATATTTAAATTCATTAGACATATATTCACCTCCTCTATCTAATCTAAGTACCTTGATGTAATGGCCATTTTGCATTTCAACCATTGCCTTGAATTCTTTAAATTTTCTAAAGGCTTTAGACTTATTTTTGAGAAAATATATCCAGGTCTTTCTGCTAAAGTCATCAATGAAGGTTAGAAAATAAGTACTACCTCCATGTGATGGAATTTACATTGGTCCACATAAATCACTATGGATTAGCTCCAATATTACCTTTGCTCTATATGAGGCTCCTACTGGAAAGCTCTCTCTATGCTATTTTGCCAGAATACAACTGTCACATGAACTTCTTAGCTGTTCAATTGGTGGTAATCCCTTCACCATATTCTTCTTCTATAACAAATTCAAACCTCTAAACTGTAAATGTCCATACCTTAAGTGTCATAGCCATGATTGGTCTAGCTACATGGTTTTGAAGTGGGCTTCCTCTTCTCCTTGGATGTATTGAATTCGAAGAGGGAACATCTGATTCTTGGTCATCTCCACTTTTCCTATCAACCTGTCACTTGGAAACTTGTCTAGTATTGTGCAAACATTATCCATAAAAGATACTCTGTAACCTTTCTGTACTAACTGTCCAACACTCATAAGATTATGCTTTAGTCTAGGTACAAAATAAACATCAGCTATAAACCTTCTTTCACCATTTTTTACCAAAACATTTATTACTCCTTTACCCATTACATCCACTTTGTTATCGTTTCCTACTTTAACTTCAGATTTTACGCAATCATCAAGACTAACAAAAAATTATTTATTCCCTATCATATGATTACTGCATCCATTATCTATGAACCAAATATCTCTAGCTTTTTCTTGAGTAACATGACAAGTGAGAAATAAGCTTCCAAGATTAGAACTAGATTCACTAGGATTAGAACTAGATTCATTTGTGTAATTAGCATTCTGCTTGTCTACATATCCTCGTTTCCTTTTGTAGTCACTTGCATAATGTCCATATTTTTTGTAGTAATAACATTGAATATTAGATTTATCAAACCTCTATGAACTTTGCTGGAAGTGATTGTTGCCACGTCCTCTATTGCTGTAGTTTTGATTACTATTTTCACCTTGATCTAGATTGTTCATTCCAATTCTGCCTCTACCTCTTCCTCTGAAGTTTGACCTTCCTCTTCCTCTTTCTCTACCAAATGATACCTATGACTTGAATGCATTCTCAACAAAATTATTGTTACTTCTATTCATTTTGGATTCATGTGTTAACAAAGAACCCATTAATTCATCTACAGATAACTATTCCAAATCCTTGGTTTTCTCAATAGCTACAACTATTGCATCAAATTTGTTGGGTAAACTCTTGAGTATTTTTTCTATGATCTTCTGATCCATTATTATTTCTCCATTAGATTTAATTTGATTCACTATATTTAACACTTGACCCATAAACTAGTCTATTGAATATGAATCATTCATTTGCAAATTTTCAAAACTTCTCTTAAGAGATTGCAATTTAGTAATTTTTACCTTTGTATTACCTTTATAGGTAGTCTCCAAGATTTTCCATGCCGATTGGGATCTCGTTTCTACTGCAACTAAGGAAAAAATAGATTCATCGAATGCCTGTTGGATTAGAAATATAGCTTTTGCATCTTTTTCCTGTTCTCTTTAAGCTCTTCCTTTTGTGCTCGAGTTAATGCCAGATGGGTTCTCATCTTAATTGCCCAAAATTCATAATTCTTACCATTGAAAATAGGAATTTAAGGCAAAGAAATACTGTTATTCGTTGCCATCTCAATCGCTGAAGTGACTAAATCCTCCTTGCACCAAAGCTTTTCTTTGACTATGCTTAGCAAATCTGATTTGACTTTCAATTTTTTTTTAAAAAGAGTATTTCTATTTAGTATATCAAAATTGACAGATATATCAAAAATAATGCATCTGGTTGCCTTCGCTGGAAGACTTTCGAAGCTACTCAAAAGAGAGAGAAAAAATATTATATATGTATTAAAGAAGGCGTAAATAATAGCTGAGCAAAAGAAAGATTTGAAATATTTATTTGCTGGCATTAATAGTCAACATTCAACAAAGATTGGCAGTGGCATAGCTATGGAGCAAGATGATGTGGCAAGGAAGAATACTTATTTGCTATGACTTGCACCTCTAACTTGTGACTGCTATGACTGCAAGTCTTCCACATCACTGCACCGTTTCTTTCCAACGGTCTACCTACGCTCTCAAATAAGTTATTCTTTCCTTGGGTAGCGGCTCCAGTCAAATGCCTTGACCGATCTGCTTTCTCTCCCACGTGTTCTTCCTCACGCCAAAATGCTGCTATTGCGTCCAACCTGGTGCTTCCAACTTGTGCTCTTCCTTCACATGACCTCCTTTCTTGCTGGGCGCCTCTCCTTGGTGCTCCTTACTGGATTTTCTTTTGTTGCACTCCAAACTGCTGGCTCTGATACCACTTTGACAGCAGAAACTAAGCATAAAAAAATAGAAAACAAGAACTCACTCATATTGCTACTGCAATTCTTGAAAACAAGATTTTTATTAATCTTCTTTTTTCTTGCATTACAAAGCTGCACCCAAGAGATCTTTAAATATATTTTCTTGTCAAATCAAATTGTAAATAAACTAATCTAAAACTAACTTCAACTGCTACTACATGCAAGCTGAGCAAGGAGTAAGACTGCTTGTTTAACTGTTTGAACTAACTGATCTCTAACTGTTTGTTAACTGCTGTGCATGAGAAGGAACGAACTGGAAAAGGGAGGTGCAATAGGCAATTAAGATGTGAGTGTAGAAATTATCTCCAATTAATCTTCAGTTTATAACAATCCCTTTGTACAACATTAAAATATTCATGAAGTGTACCAGTCTCCATGCACCTATCAATTTCAATGTTGGTGTATCTTTTTATGGTTATGACTTAAAGGCTACATGTCACTCTTTAATGGGTTTAAGAAACTTTAGAAAAACATGTTCTATTTACCTTGGTCTTTTAAAGGAAGGCCACTAGGCCTCGAGTTATTTGTGAAAATTGCATCTGGGAAGATCTACGGGAGTCTCTCAGCTATGGTTCTGCTAGTAGAGATGCCTCCTATATAATTATGATATTTAAAAGAATTTGACAAATACTTAAACTTTGCGACCTTCACAATGATATGAATTATTTTGGTTATGAAATAAATTAGACTAAATGAAATGCTTATTTATATTTAGTAAAATATGTAGATAAAACTACCTTATCAAAGATTGGAATCATTAACTCATGTATATCGTGAGCATAAATATATATGTTTAACTCTTTTTCCACCCATATATATATATATATATATATATATATATATATATATATATATATATAAATATATATATATATATAAACAAGGGTTATGTAATAGTTACTCTCTACCTTTAGTGATTGTATTATTGTGAATTTTAAATGTTGTTTGATGTTATTGTATTATGATAGAAGTTTTAATTGTTACTTGCTAGCTTTTAATTGTATTTTTAACATTTAAGTAACCTAAAAGTCTTACTTTTGACTCGTTAAATAATTTGAATCACTGTCAATTTCTACATGCTAATAAAAAGAACCATGTATTAGTGTATGTAGTCTCTATAATGAGTATTATTATCAATCTATTTGTTGTTATGATCTTTGCCCAATCTTCTGTTATATATATATAGGCAAAGATCATAACAACAAATAGATTGATAATAATACTCATTATAGAGACTACATACACTAATATGACAAGTTCGATCATATATCATTTAAGCCAATTGGCCTTCCTTATGTAGGAGGGTTAATTTAAAATACATTTGAATTTCAATATATATCTTGATATACATGCATTGTGATGTTGGTATTCCTTCCACTCTGATTTGATTATTAAAGAATTAGATAAATAGAAAGAGTGCATGTTTTCATATTGTCTTGGATGGTATGATCACATATGCAACATTAAAAATATTTAATTGTTTAATGGTACACATAATTGTCTCTTCAAATTTATATCAGAATTTAGTTATAGGAAGCGACATGGGAAAGGGCATTGCAATCCATATTGGTAAAGATTATTACCATAGACCATATATTTATAAGTCAAAAAAATGAAAAATTGAATGAATACTTTATCAAATATTCGTCTTAAAAGTTGACTTAAAAAAAAATTAAAACAAAACAAAAATATATATTTTTTAAATATGTAACATTAGCAATACTAAAATATTATTGGAGTCCAGAAGCTATTAGATATATCCATCATACATTGCTTTCAAAAGGAAGAAAATGCCATGTAGTTTAGTATCATCTACTTCAAATAAAAAGAGTACTAGTGTTAGATTTCAATTCTAGGCGAGCCAATACATACGTTAAAAGAAATCCATTTATTTGGTGATTATTTAGACCACAAATAGCGCATGGACATTCAATAGTTTTAGTGGCCACCTCATTGAATAGCAAATTTGTTGAGAAGACAAGAGACTAACGTCTTTAGTTGGAAATCAATGAATTTAAACCTCCTTGGGTCGTCTTGATTATGCCATCGCAGAGGAATATGCCAATGCACTGCTAATATAAACAACAAACCTGATATAAATAAACTTGCCAATGCCAATGCTGCATGGGCACGATGTGAAAGGCTTCGCAGGTGTCGTAGATCCCGAACGGAATGGCTGGTGGACACTTGGCATCAAAGACAGTCCCATAGTCAAAATGTAGCATGTATTAACACAGAGGGCAAATAAATCCCAAAAACATATCCAAGAGCCCAAAATAGTGTAACGAACTGAAGCCTGATTGGGCGACACTTAGCCCAATCATGCAGAAGGGAGAACTCAGGGCATTCGCGGCATGGTCAACAAAATAGAACGTAACGATCTGAGACAAATGATGAATCAAAGAAATGGCGAGCGCATGAAAAGTAGTAGAAAAATAGAGTAGAAAAATGCGAACAAACAATGAAGGAGCCTGAGTTCTTGAGAGCCGTTAATCTCCAAGCGAGATCAATGACTCGAGAGATCGATTGACTACTGAATGACCGCCGATTGAGCCCGATGCACCCCAAATCTCGTTTAACCATTGATCTCCAAGTAGATCAAGTGGGTCAGTTAAGTTGAAGGATGAGGCGAAGCCCAAAGCAGATATTTGGCAATAGGGCCTCCTAGTTAGATATACGAGCACCTCCTCAGCAAGCATTAAGGTTAATACTGACGATGGCTGCAGAGCTAAGGATTAAGCGAGTGACGATCCCATGCACGTCGTCAGCCCATTATAGTTTAAAAAGATTCAGTTATTTAAGTATGTGTCTTGAGTTTTGTTATAAAAAATTCTCATATTTTCCAATTTTTGGTGTGTTGATGCTTTAAGCAATGTCGCTGATGCGTCAGGCCATATATTTATTTTTCTATATAATTTGTTTAGTTTACAATCTATTTAAAATAAAGCCAACCATTATGTCATTAAATATGCAGGTAACACAATCCCATGAATATATTTAAAATTTATAAATGTTTATTTATGCTTTCAATACCAGTTCTCATGGAAGCCCACTTCTGATCATGGATTAATTGTTGGTTTACTCATTGGCATGCTATATTATGGATTGTGTTGTGTACGAAACTCTAGTGATTTGAGAGAGATGAAATCAATGGCCTTTATTTATAGAATATAAATTTATTTTGCTCATTAAGTTGATCTGATATTTTCAATAACATAAAGAGATAATTATGTCTAGTCCTTTGACTCTCAAAATAAAGTCATATCTATCATGACCTTACAATAAGGAAATCCAATGTATGGATCATTTGTGCATATATAACTACTACAAATTAGTTGGCTTGGATAATCATTCAACATTTTGCAACCTTGGCCGCATCCATTTTTCTATGATCGTCAAGCCTCAAAATATTCTCTTGGATGATCGCTGTTATCAATAAAATTTGCACCCTTCGGAAATTAGTTCAAGCCTTCCAAATTTGATGTATCATGGAAACACCTCAAGCTTGTGGATGCCCTATTAGATAGGTGAATCTGTATGTTAAAGGGCTAGTTCACCTTGATGAATCACTTATGTTCAAACACTAATCTACCACTTGATAGGAAAATGGAGAGAAACCTACTCTGATGGAGGTGATTCATCATATATGATTTGAGTAGTACAAACTAGTTATAAATGCACTTTAAACAAGAGAGTAACCTACCCATAACACTTATCCAATTTTTCTTTTTACAACAATATTTCTCATTAAAGTTTGTAAAACAAGTTTGAGCTAGGAGGACTAGTTAAAAGGTCATGAAATGACAATAATGAAAATAAAACTCATTAAACCCCTACACACTCCATTTGGACACTTCAAGAGACCTGCAAAAAAATATTTTAGACTGAAGATGAATGCTAAACAAGGACAAGCATGCCAAGGAAGTAAGACTAACACTTAGCAAGATCAACTAATCAGGGATGCATATTGAAACTAGTCCATGGAGAAGGTAAAATCAAATTATTCTCATTGATTAAAGGCTGAAAATGGGTAGGGATTCACCATACCCAGGTGAAGGATACAATATTAGCTAATCAAGGCTCAATATATAGTAAAGTGAGTGAAAAAGGAGAGAGAGAGAGAGAGAGAGAGAGAGAGAGAGAGAGAGAGAGAGAGAGAGAGAGAGAGAGAGAGAGAGAGAGAGAGAGAGAGAGAGAGAGTTAAAAAAAGAAGGTATGAAAATGCCCCATCTGGACTTAAAGTGAAGTGTTAGTCTTATGAAGATGATCCTCTGCTCCAAGTGGCATTAAAGTTTCAAACTTTCCTTTACACCTTACTTTGCTCTTCAAAACTTCTATTTTATTTGGCTTGTGGAATGACTAGTGGTTTGCTCAATGGTCTAGTCATGTTGAGTTACATGTTTGATCTACTCTTGACACCTTTCAAATGATATCTATAGGTTCCATTTCACACATCACTTCATTCTCTTGCTAGGTGTCTTGAAGTCTCTTCATCTGAATAGGTCAATCTTGCTTACAAGTGTCAAAAATTGAATTCATATTCTCAACTCATTATATCTCTATGGATGGCCTATTCACATCTATAGGTTATTTAAAAAATTTATGAGTGCCAAACTACCCATAATAACTCATTTTATGGCCTTATTTAGCCTCATTCCTTGTAGCCCTAAACATGTGTAAACATTTTTATGTAGGATAATATATGAAGGTTATTTAAAAAATTAGAACATATTTGAGGACCCATTATAGACTTATAGCCTCATGTCATATCTCAGGTCCATAAATTGAGTGAAAGTGCATTTTTATGCCTTTCTCTCTCCTAACTTGGTTGTAATTAGGCTGCCCTACCTAGAGACTTCATTTTGGCTCTATAGGCTTCCAAAATGTATTAAACCTCTAAAAATGTATGATTCAATTTAAAGACTTTCTTAGTGTCTTACATGTTAGTTTTGATCCCTTGACACCTTTTATGAACCTCCTAAATATCATACAACAACCTTATTTAGTCCTCTTTTGTACACATATACCTTAGAGGTTCTAACCAATGGCATGGGGAGATACAAATATTGATCTAGATGCATAAAAATCATCTTCTTTATGATTGAGTTATGATTGGTTTGTTTAAGTAGCCTGTGAGTGCCTTGCACTCTTAAGGATTATTCATAAAGGAAAGGCTCTTGATGAACATACAAATGCATTGAATCATGAGTATATATGAGTATCATGTTGTTCCCAATATCTTTATCCATAACTCATCCTTTCATGGGAGATATGAGAATGTTTAGGAGATCCTCAAGCTAGTAGGCTATGTGTTTGTGAGGTCTAGAGAGAGATGAGATTTTTAGGTTGTGTTATGAGTGTGATATTGAGTTTCCAATGACCTCTATAGATCTGAAACATCCATTATGAATTTATCCCCTAATTATCTTGTAACATCACTTCTTCAACCCTACTATATCCTTCATTATTTCAAGCTTGGGTTCTTGAACAAATCAATGCTAGTGACCCTCATTGACTATGTTTTGAGACTTTTATACATTATGAAAGTTTTAAAATATAATGAAAAGTTTTAATATATCTATCAACACTACATCAAGGTCTTTGTGTCTTAATTCCATCCTTTGTCTATAAAACTTCCTTTCTCATGGCTGTATATATGTCTATGTATATAGTTAGGCTATTTTGGCCTAAAACAAAGCTTATCATCATTAGATTCATCTTTTGATGGGTCTTAGGTTTTAATGGACTTATTTTATCACTATGAAACCATTATAAAATGATTTAAACTCGTCTAAGACCATTTTGTCCTTAAAAATAGACACATATCTCTCATGACTAGATATATATGCTTGTAACTTGCATTAGCTATGTAGACAAGGTTTTAGAGAGCTTTGTAGATAGTCAATTATTTAGAATCTTATTTAGGTATGTTTGGATTTGAATGATTCTTAAATCCTATATATTACTTCACCCCAAATTCCCATATCACTGACTCTAGGTGAGTTTTTTTCCTCTAGATTAGAACCAACATTATTAACTTACCAACCTATAGGTGTTCATGAACTTTGTATACAAGGTTTTAGTGAACTTTCTAGGCCATTTTATGTTTTAACTATCCCTTAGATCAATTGTAATTTCAATGACCTCTTGAACCTATTTTATATTCCAAGTTAGACTCTGATTCTCCTTCATGAACTCTGCCTAATCTCCATCCTGAAATCAGTGTGTATTACCTAACAAACCTCTAGTTGTGAATTAGGCATCTAAAATGCATTTTCAGGTCTCAGGACTCAAATCCAAGTCATTTAAAATCCAAATGAGTTATTCTTATAGTGTTAAGGACCTAAGAATATTTTGAAAATCTTTCATCTTTTACTTGCATACACTTTGTCTTTCATGCTTGCTTACATCATGGATGTAGGTGGTTATTTTAGGGTGTTGATTGAGTTTGAGTTTCAAGGTCCTTATTTTCCAATATTTAAACCTCACAATGACTATGATCTATTTTTGATATTTTATAATCCTCATTTCAAACTCTCAATATAACATGATTCCATAACATTTAGTCTCCTTCTTACTCTTCTCTAAGGCTAGTTGTAGGTGAAATTTGAGGAGGATTTAAGCATGTAGGTTGGAATTTGGCATTATCAAGTAGTGCTCTGGTCATTTTAGTGTGAATAAATTCATGGAATGTTTTCTTCACCATGATATAGGGTGCATTATCCTTTTATGGTATCTTTAAGGCCTATTTGCTTTCTTGTCTCCATACACAAACCATGTGTAGTATAAATACTAAAAATTGTAGACTTATTCACCAAATCTCTATTAACTTACAATGGTCTTATATCTTCATTGGCTTGTGACCTTTTCCACTTCATGTCTGCACTGAGTTATATATCCACACCAATTCTCTAATGAATTCAATTGGATACTCTGTTTCAAACATTAAATCAACTTGAGATTTTAAATAGTCCTGTACATCAACATTATGCTTGTGGGTCATGATTTGTGTTTGGATTTCTTGAGGTCACACCTTTTATTATTCCAAAACCTTATTCAAACATAAATCCATTAAATTGATTTAATATTCAGGTCTACAACTCAAATATTGACACATTTCATTAGACTTCACCTAAAATTACAGACATACAAGTCTACAGACTTGTAGGTTTGCATTCTTATGTTTTAATAATTTTTAAAGTTATAGACATAGTTTTTTGATATCTGATTCATTCCTTCCTTTCATAAATAAACTTTTCAAGAAGTCATTACTTTCAAATTCCTTTGGAAGTGCAAACTTAGACCATCCTTAACTCACCATGTTATGTAGACAACTCTAGGACACAATCCAAAAGGTGAATGATGATATGACCCTTTTGAAAGTAGTGAAAAATTATTATATCATCATAGGGAATTGAATGAAGTTGAAAAATAATGTGAAATATCTAAAAACCATTTGAATATGTTATACTATGCATCAACTCTCAACCTTAACTGCAACACTTGTAAACTACCTTTATGAGATCTCATGTTCAAATTTCAATGCCACCTGTGTGAATTTATTGAGTAAAAACATGGAATAATTTTGTATAGATATATAGACCCTATAAAAACATCTTCATTCCCTACTGAGTTCATTTCTACAAGAGAATTTTTGAAAAATAGGGCTAGTAAAGATTTGAGCCTCAAAAAAGTAGTTTCACTCCTTCGCAATTATTCATAAAGCTAAGAGATTCACTCAAAAAAATAATACCACTAATTGAGATTACATAGGGGTCCCCAAATTTTTTCAAAATATTAGCCTCTAAATCTACTTTTACCACTTGTACCATTCACTTAAAAATGGTTTTTATGAGCTTGTGAAAGGAGCAATTGAGGAGAGAGAGAGTTATTCACAATTTAAAGATCTAAAAATATAATCCAAACATGAATTTGACCTATAGAATTCCAAGATACACCTATTAAATGTTTTATTCTAAGATCGAGTTCAATAATTCCATAGAATTCCCTAAAATTCTATTCTAAGTATTGAAATCAAAGATTATGACTTCTTTCTAACTTGCTGATATATGTGGGAGTTATATAACTACTCCAAAGACCTTGTAAATATTGTTTTTAATGGATTTTCACTTTATAGGTTTTTTTCATACATGAAAAGTTATAAAAAATCACCATTTTCTTTACAAAACAATACTTTAAAGTACACAAAAGATCCTTTAAGTTTCCAAAACATCATGAAATTTTATTAGAAGGTGATTTAAGCATGATGAGACCTTGAAGGATAGATAAAAACCTATGACACTTCTTGATTAACACACATCACTCTATGACATGACTAATCTAATGTAAAACTAAGATAATTAGTTACCTTAATTTCTCCAAAATTACCTTAAACAATGCTAATGAGGTTTTGTGAAGACTTTTTAAAGGCTATTACAACATGACAAAGCTATTAACAAGGTTAGTAAAACATGAAACTCAAGTTCTTACCTATAAGGGTTGAAAATTTGACCTTGGGATTCAAAATTAGTCAACAAATTGATGATTCATAGGGGTAGCATGCCCATTATGCTAAATATACTAGTAACATTATTCTTCTATTGGACAATGGAGTCATTTTCACTCAATTTTATACATGATCAGACCTTGACCATTAAACTACAAATTCATTTTACCTCTAAATACAAAAAACAAAGATAACACACATAAATAAAATAATAAGACACACACATGTGCAATTAAAAACTTAGGAACACAACAAATAAGAAAACAAACTAACTATATATAACTAACCTAAAAACAAAATCTTCCTCCTAGATCAAAGGAGAAGATTGTACTATCTTTTGCTCTATGATATGAAGAATGGTATGAGGCAATCTTCCTCTTGGACCTTTATCTTGCTTACTTCATATTCTCCTTGCTTTCCCACCCTCTTAGCATGGTCTCAAGTGAATTGGTGACAAAAAACTAGTATCCTATAAAGATGAACTCATTATATAGATTAAACTCCTTTTCATTATGCCTCTTGATGATTGTGCCTATCTCAAACATGACCATATCTTGGTTCATAAGAAAAACATGAAAATTATCTTTTTGGAGATCGATGACATGAGGTACATGGTCTTAAATGACCTCATGTGGATAATCACACTGTTTCTCAAGTAAGAGGGCAGCCTCAATATCATCTTCAATCTATCCAAAAGGAACTATAGGCCTTTGAAGAGCCTTAAAATAATTTAATATTTTTAGGTACTCTTGCTATAAATCTTCATCCTTCTCTTCACATTCTTCTTGAAGAGATAAAACTTGAATCACATCCTTACAGACTTCTTCTCCTTCAAAATTTTGATCAATTTGAATTTATTTTTCATCAATCATGTTTTATTCTCCTAGAGGTACTAACTTCTGAATACCTTCATATTATATTGACATATGAAAATAGATATGCCACATGTCTCTTAAATATCCTTGAACCTACTCAATTGATTCAGCAAGGTTAGTCTACATGATGTCTTTCTCAAGAGACTTTGCTTTCACATCTACACAAACTTCTTTACTGACCAAAGTAGCAATTTTAACAAAGTTCTCATAATCAACTATAACATCATGAAGATCACACTTTTACTCATTTTTTAAGACTAATTTGTGTGTATTTTCACCATGTGGAGTACCAATGCTGAATTCCTCATCATATACACTATAATTATCTTCATCACATTCTCTTTGAACCACACTTCTAGCTACAATCTATTCTTCATCTATTTCCCTTAGGATAGGTTCCTCTTAAAGAAGGGATGTGGTGTGAGGGTGATGGGAATGTTCATGAGATAGAAATGAAGTATTAGGTATGTTGTATATCTCATGGATGGGTTCGAGAATGGATGGGAGCTTATTATAACTTAAAACACTAGAAGTAGTTGACTCTTGAAGGTGGTTAGTGAGCTCATGAGGATAAGGAACATAAGAATATTGATATGGAATATAGGAGGGATCTTGAATATCTTGGGTGGGACTTGAATAGGTTCAAATTATTATTGAATTTTTACTCCCTAATCTATACTTGTTTCACCTTGCTCACTCAAAAAATTCACCACTTGATTTCATCTTAGAGTCTTCAAAGAATTCTTGGGGGTTTCTTGAGGAAGAGAAGTAGAATATTAGATCTCAATAATAGGTTTCCCAAAAATAGTCTCCTCTTTCCTTTGAATTCTCTCTTGGATGTAATTCCAGGAAGGGAAAGTTTTATGAACATATTAAGGGCTTGAGACACTTGGAAGTTCACATTGAATAGTTTTTTTGTGAGGAATGGGGGCATATATGAGGGATGAGGTGGTGTACATGAAGACACATAAGGCTGATGGAGTTGGACCTATTGTTCTTCATAGTTTATTATCTTATTCTAAATGCTTTGAATGATACCACTTATATCCATCATCTCACTTGAGAAGCTTTGCCATGTTTGTCTCTAAATAGTTACCCATTCTTCTTTCATTAGCCATAATTAATCTCTCATGTCATGAATGAGGTGAGTAGGGATATCTTTATCATATACCCTTTATGTAAAAGGTCTATCATGTACCTATAATATCCTAATATAATTTGATTCAAATTTGAAATGGAATGACTTGAGAATAGACTATGTTGGCTAGGAACATCTTGATCATGAAAAAGCTAGTCATATTATTGGTATGAATCATGATAGGGTTGATAAGGATCATATAAATGATATGGATCATATTGAGGTTAATAAGGCTCATCATAGGATTGATAGGGAATACTATAGGATTAAGGAGCTTTACCAACTTTTATGAAACTGAACTCTACTTCAAACTGAGCCATAAAAACCTCCTCAAGACAATCAAATGAAACAAAACATACATGGAATGAGTGAATGGGATGATAGAACTAGTTGATCATTCATGGAGTCACCATTGATTTTTTTAATACCTCTAAAGGCTGATAGGTATAATAATAACACCAAGAATTCTTCTACAACTTTTGATCTTAGACCCATCGGGTGTTCTAAAACTGTTATCAATCAAATTTGCATCATTTATAATATATTTAAAGCCTTTCACATTTGATGTAACATGGAAATACATCAAGGTTTCGGGTACCATATTAGAGAGTTAAATATCTAAGTTAATATTCTATCTTCTCTTTATGAATCACTTAAGTTCAAATACTAATCTAGCACTTACTAAGAAAAGGGAGATAAATCTATTCTAATGGAGGTGATGCACCAAATATGATTTGACCACTACCAACCAAATACAAAATCACTTTAAATAAGATACTAACTTGTACATGAAACTAATCTAAATTTACGTTTCTATATCAATATTTATCATGAAGGTTTATGAAACAAGCATGAGCTAGGAAGACTAGTGAAGAGGTCATGAAATGCCACTAATGAAAAGACAACTCACTAAACTAATACACACTCTATTTGGACACTTTGAGAGACCTATGAAAAATCATTATAACTAAATATGAATTATAAACAAGGACAAACATGCCAAGGAAACAAGACTATCACTTAGCAAGATCAACTAATCAACCATGCATATTGAAAGTAATCCATGGAAAAGGTAAAACTAGATTATTATCATTGATCAATGGATGATAATGGGAATGGATTCGTCATAATTAGGTGGAGGACACAATCTTATCCAATTAAGCCTCAATATATAAATAAAGTGAGAGAAGAAGGAAAGAAGGGAGTATGAGAGAGATAAATGTCAAAAAGGAGTTACAACAAGAATAAGGTATGAAACTACCCCATCAGTTCCTCAAGTACAAGTGTTAGTCTTCTGAAGATTCTCTTCTACTCCAAGTGGAAAAGTTTCTAACCTTGATTGACACCTTGACTTGCTCTTAAAAACAATCTTTTTCTTTTGATTATGGAATTACAGATGGTCCTCTTGATGGTCAGGTCATGTTGAGTTACATACTTGCTCCACTATTGACACCTTTCAATTGATCTCTTCTTGTTCCCTTTGACACATCACTTTATTATTTTTATAGGTATCTTGACTTCTCTTCATTTCACTAAGCCAATCTTGCTTACAAGTGTCAAAAATGTTGGCATAAACAATAACACTTATTACATTATTTATTTAGCTTTAGTTAATAAGTTAGTTTTTAGTTAGTCCATTAGTTTTGTAACCAATGCTTAGGTGAAATTTAGTTTTTTCTATTTAAAAATTTATTCTCTTGTATATATTTGCATTTTTTTATTAAGAATAAGATTATCAAATTTTCAATTTCTTCAATACTTTGGTATTAGAGCAATGATGAAGCTTGGAGAAAAATAAAGAAGTAGAATACCTAGTTGACGTAGTTAGAAGCATAGTAAGATCATTTGTCAATCATGAATGTGAAGCTTGAAGTGATGGAATAAACTATTTATTAGATAATGGATTGTTATTAGTTTGAGAAAAGTGAATCATGCCTAAGCAAGGAGATATTCTAGTAAATGCTGAGAAAAAAAAACATGATGCTAGTGGAAGTTTCAAAGAACCTACAAGATTCATTAAACCTATAGAAAATGCAAAAGACTTTATGCTATAGAAGTGTGGAAGCCTACATATAAGCGAAAGCAAAGAAGCATATCATGCTTGAAGCTTGATTCCATCATATTAGAATAATATGCCATTTCAATATGGTACAACCTTGTAATATGATTTTTTTAAAAAACTTTGTGAACACAAATACTGTTCTTACTTATATTTTATTTTAAAAGTAAAGTAAGAAAAAAAACACACAAATATGTCTACACCCAAGTTGATTTTGTTAGATGCCCAACTCTTTAAAGGGCCAAATGTTTCCACCTAGAATATGAATACGCAAATGATTCTTCAATTTGAAGAATTATGAGGCATCATCACTAGAATAGTAATCCATGCTATTGGCCAAGATGAACCAATTTTTTTTGATAAATCAAATGCAAAAGTTCTCATGTTGATAACTCTTAGTATTTCTAATGAAGTAAAACTATATGTTCATGATGCATAGACATCAAAAGTGGTATGAGACATTTTTCACACAATATATGAGGTGAAGAACTAGACTATAATTTTGCATTTACAATCACTTCTTCATACACTCAGTATGAAATCAGGTGAAAATGTTGAGGGGTTCTTACATCAAGTTGTAGAACTACGAGTAAAACATTTTACACTTAGAGAGAAGATCGAGGAGAAGATGCTAGTTTTGATCATGCTGAGAGATCTCCCATCTTAGTTTTACGTGCTCATTATGACACTTAATATTACCAAGTAAGTGGTGTCATTCAAAAAAATTGGTCAATTTACTTCAACTAGAGGAAGCAATATAGTCCATACATGAATAATTAGAGGACAGAGCCCTGATCTCCAAGCATCGGGGTCCAAAATTCAAAAGATCTCATAAGCAACCACAACAACATCAATAATAGAAGAATACTAAGAAGCCAAAGTGGTGGTGTTACATTTACAAAACACACATGCACGATACTGATCATTACTGGTATAATGCCTTGGCTCAAGGCCAATCTAGTCAAGAAGGCTTTTCCAGTAAAGAATATTGAAAGAAATCTAAGAGACATCTTCAACATTGGAAGTAGAAAGGGCATGTAGGAGCATAAAAAGAAGAGGATAATGCATTAGATGATGAATCAGTAGAATAAATAGCATATGGAGCCTATGATGATCTTGTACTAATCTCCTAATCCCCGATAGAAGTGAGAAAAGTTTGGTTAATAGACTCTAGTGCTAGCAAGCACATGACTAGATGTAGGGAACTCTTTGATTCACTGACGACTCAGCCAAATGGAGATTGAGTTTGAATTGCTGATGATAAAGAGTAAATTGTATAAGGAATTGGATGTGTCACAATTCCTGTCATGATAAGATGTTATGTTCTCATAAAGGTACTCTATGTCACTAGTTTGACGATAAATCTTTTATCTGTCAATCAAAAATTAAGTCACAAGATAAAATTAGAGTTTCTAGTCTAAGAAGGCACAAAATCATGTCTTATTTCTTGAGAAGGTCAGGTTATTGATAAAGCCTTTTTAAAGGATCATTTATTTGCCTTAGATGTAGTTTTAAGTAGTGAAGCTACACTCAATACCTCTATAGTAGAATCCACTACACTTTGGCACTACTGATATGGGCATCTATCTACTAATTTCCTCTTCTAGCTCAGCTCTAAGGTAATTATATGTGGAATTCCTTAGCTTTTTCATTCTTTGCCAATATGTTCTAGTTGTCGTGTGGTAAAAAAACACCAGGTTCCATTTGAGTCCAAGTTCTTACATGCTAAGGAATGACTTGATGTGGTGCATACTGATCTATGTAGACCCATGCCAACATCCCATCAAGGATTCAAGTACTTTTAGTTGTTTGTTAATGACTTTTTTCACAATATTTGGGTGTTATTTCTCAAAAATAAGAGTGAAGCTCTTGAAAATTTCAAGTCCTTTTATCAACATGTTGTTACCCAACTTAGGAAGAAAATTTAACTCCTGTACTCAGATCAAGGTGGGGGGGGGGAGGGAATTCACATAAAAAGAGTTCTCAACATTCATAAAGTAACATAACATCAAGAAACACCTAACTGATCCATACATGCCTTAGTAGAATATAATTGTAGAATGATGCAATCACTCAATAATGGAAATGGCTCATTGTATGCTATCTATTACAAATTTTATGGCATAATTCTAGACAAAATCAGTACAAATAACTATCTATCTTCTCAATAGAGCACCAACAAAGATGTTTCTAGACAAGACATTGGAAGAGGTATGGAATGGTCATAAACCATCTATTTCTCATTTTTGGGTATTTGGTTGTACATCTTATATGCATGTTATAGATAAGAAGAGGAAGAATATTGAACCAAAGACACTCTAGTGTATTTTTTTAGGTTATAACACTACTTCCAAAGCATACCATCTCATGGATCCTAAGATGAAGAAGATTTATGAAAGTCATGATGTGGTATGTGATGATTCATCATTTGACTCATTGGCACAGAAGGAGATAGATAAGACCACCTCTAACATACTATTCCCATAGTTAGAAGATGAGCATGAAGAAGGTGAGTTATAAGAACGAGAATTATTCATTAATATTGGTAATCTATAGGGTAGTTCTTCATCAAATCAGTAGCTACAATGATGTTCAAAATTACTAGATTCCACAAAAAAATTACTCACACTTGAGCTCTCCTCCAGACACATCATTAGGTGTTCAAACAAGAAGAAATGTGAGAGATGAAGTCAATCTTGCACTCATGAGTTCAAGGGTTGATAACAGTGAACCTAAGATAGTTCATGAGGCCTTAATTCAACCATAGTGGAAGAAATCTATAGATTCATAATATGATTCCCTCATAAAGAATGGGATGTGGGAACTTGTTTCTCTACCTATTGGGAAGAAATACATTGGCTACAAATGGATCTTCAAAATAAATTACAATCCAGATGGATCGATCAATAAACACAAATCATGACTTGATGTAAAGGGTTATGTTTAACAAGAGGGCATCAGTTATAAGGAGACCTTTACACCCACTATGAATATCAAGACCATCATAATTATTTGTGCACTAGAAGCGTAGTATGGATGGAAACTTCAACATATGGACATCAAGAGTGCTTTCCTGAATGGTAATCTAAAATAAGTATACATGACCTAACTAAAAGGTTTTATTGATGACAAACATCCACATAAGGTATGCCATCTAGTTAGGTCTCTTTATGGACCTAAACAAGCACCTCAGGTATGGTACATAAAAATAGATGATCAACTATTCTAGTATGGTTTCATTTGTAGACTGTCTAATTCTAAGTTGTATATAAAGAAGGTTGGTATAGATATTATCATTCGTGTCTTGTATGTGGATGATCTTGTAATCACTGGTAGTTCAGATGATTTTGTTGATGTAGTAGAGAATGACTTGAATAAATCCTTTGATATGACTGATTTGGGGATACTACAATGTTGTCTTGGCTTGGAGATATGGTAGAAATATAATCACATCTTTATCTCCCAGATAAAATACACCAAGACACTCCTAAAAAAGTACAAAATGTCAAACTGTAAACCTATTTAGACACTAATGGAGAAATGTTTAAAACTCTCTCATTTCTAGGATTCCCCTCAATTAGATACAACTCTCTAAAATTATCTCATTGGGAGTCTCGTTTACTTGACCTACACTATGCCAAATATATGTTTTTTTATGAGCTATCTTTCCAAATTTATGCAAGCGCTAAAGAAATATCACTAGGTTATATAAAAACATGTTTTGAGATATGTCTAAGGCACACTTGAGTATGGTCTAGAATACAAGAAGAATAGTCAATTATTTATATAGAGGTACATTGACTCAGACTATGCTAGATTTGTTGATGATAGAAAATCAACTTCATGATACATTAACATCTCGAATCTAGACCAATTTCATAGATCATTGAAAATTAGTTAATAGTTACTCTGTCATCCATTGAAGTAGAGTATCATGCTACATGGGAAGATGGGTGATAAGAAATATGGATACATCACATTTTTTCTAATATGGACATTCCTAGATATCAACCACCAACTCTATTATATGATAATCAGGGTATTTTGAAGCTTGTGAAGAATCCAATTTTTCATGAATGAACAAAACACATTGAGGATCAATGTCATTAAATTAGAGAAAAAATTTTAAACCATCATATTTATATCTAGTACTACCTTATGGATTCACAAATAATAGATATACTCACCAAGTCTCTTGGCAAGGTGAAGTTTGATCTATTCTAGGCATACATTTATAAAAATAATGTAATAAAGGGGGGAATGTTGGTGTAAAAAATAATGCTTATTACCTTATTTATTTATCTTTGATTAAAATGTGTTAGTAACTTTGTTATTTTTTATTTAGTCCATCAATTTTGTAAACAATGATTAGATGGCATTTATTTTTTGTTGTTTAACTATCTTTTAACTTGTATATATTTGCATTTTTGCTTTAGAATAAGATTATCAATGTTTTATTTCTTCAATAAAAAATTAAATTCATCTTCTCCAAATCATTATCTTTCCATGGATTACCTATTCATATCATATTAGACCTTTAAAAACATAATTTAAAGTCTCTAACTACCTCCAAGAACTCATTTTCCATAAAAAGTCCTCATTTAGACTCATTCTTTGTATTCCTAAAAACATGTAAGCCTCATTTTGTAGGAGAATGTACATAGTTTATTGAGAAACTAAGAAAATATTTGAGGACCTAGTATATCCTTAGAGCTTATTGTGTAATTTTATGTCCAAACTCTAAGTGGAAGTGCATTTTTCTTCCTTTCTCTCTCCTAACTAGGTCATAATTAGGCCTTCCTACCTAGAGAATAAATTTTGGCTCCATAGGCTTCCCACTCATATTAAACATTATTATTTTTTTTTATAGTTTTATGATCTAATGAACATCCTCCATGTTAATTTTGAGACCCTTAAACCTTGTAGGGACCTCCCAAACAACATGAAATATACCTCTTTGGTCCTTTTTCCTACACATGCACCTTGAAAGTAACAACCAATAGTAGGGGGAGGTGCTCAGAGGATTTTTGGACATCATCCAAGTTGTTTCAAGGTTTTTTTAATTCATCTAGATGCATAAAAACCATCTTCTCTCTCATCAGGTAAAAAATGGTCTGTTTGGGTAGCTTGCAAGTGCCTTGCACTATTAAGGATGATTCACAAAGGAATGGCTCTTGATGAACATGAAAATTCCATTTATAATGAGTGTATAGGTTTATTTTTTAATTATTATTATGACCTATCTATTACTTCACCCAAAAATCCTATATCACTTATTGTCTGTGACCTTTTTCCCTCAAGATTATAACCAATCTTCCTACCTTAGCAACTTATAGGTGCTCGTGAACCATGTATGTAGGGTTTTGGTGAACTTGATGAGTAATTTTATCTTGTAAATATCCCTTAGGTCAATTATACTTTAAATGAACTCTTTAACCTAATTTTTAATCCAAGTTATAATACAATGCTCCTTCATGAACTATTCCTACTCTCCATCTTGAAATCATTATACATTACCTAAAAACATGTAGGTATGAATTAGGCATCTGAGATGTAGTTATAGCTCATAGGACTCAACCCAAAGACATTGAAAATACAAATGAATTATTATTCTATTGTTAACGACCTGAGACTCTTTTAAAAATCTATCACCTTTTACATGGATATAATTTACCCTTCATGAGCTTTCTTACGTCATAGTTGTAGGTGATTATTTTAGGGTCTTAACCTTATTTAAGTTTCAAGGTCTTCAATTGAAAATACTTTAATCCTTGAATGAATATTATTTGATAATGAGAGTTTTTAATCCTTCTTTGATACTCTCAATGCACCATGATTCCATAACATATAGTCTCCTTCTTACTCTTCTCTGAGCCTAGCTATAAGTGGTTATGGAGGAGGATTTATGAATGTGCTTTAGAAGTTGACGTTGTCAACTAGTGATATCAAAATTTGAGGGTGAATAAATTAATTTAGGGTGATAAAAAATACTTTAGCCTTTAATGTCATCTTTTAGGCCTATTCTCTTTCTTTTCTCCATACACAAACCATGTCTATGAGTACTAAACCCTATAGACTCAGTCATCAAATCTCTCTTAACTTCAAATGGTATGGTATATTCATTGGTCTATCACCCGTTCCACTTCATTTATACACTAATTTATGTATCCCCACATTTTCTCCAATGACTTGTGTTGGTAACTCTATTTGAAACATAAAATTAACTTCAGACTTCAAATAGGCCTGCACATCACCATTTTGTCTATGCATCATGATTTGTGTTTGAATTTTTTTTGAGGTCACACCCTTCAATAGCATAGAACCTTATCCATACATTAAACCATTAAAATAATTTCATATTCATGTTTACAACTCAAACATTGACACATTTCATTAAAAATCACCTAAAATTATAGACCTACATGTCTACAAACATGTAGGTCTATATTCCTATGTTTTTAGATGTTTTAATGGTAAAAACATTTTTTTGAGCTCTATGTCAATCATTCCTCAAATAAACAAAATTTTCAATAAGTCATAAGTTTAAAATTCCTTTGGATGTGCAAACTTAGACCTTCCTTAACTCACCCTATGATGTAGGCAAATCTAGGACATAGTCTAAAAGGTGAATGATGATAGGACCCTTTTAAAAATAGTATGGAATGTTTATATGATTAGAGGGAATTTAATGAAGATAAAATATTATTTTAAATATATTAAAATCATTTGAATATGTTATACTATGCATCAACTATCAACTTTAAATGAAACACCTATAAACTACCTTTATGAAGATCTCATGTTCAAATTCTAATGCCACACTTGTGAGTCTATTGAGTATAACCATGAAATAATTGTGTATAAATATACATATCTTATAAATACCTATTCATTCCCCAATGAAATAAATTTTTAAAGAAAAATTGCACAAAATAGAACTAGTGGGGATTTGAGCCTCACAAAAGTATTTTAGCTCCTTAGTGATTTTTGATAAATATAAGGGGATCAATAAAATGAATAATTACACTAGCCAGTATCCCATATGGATCCCAAACTCTATTAAAAATATTAGCCTCCAAGTCTAATTATATGGCCTATAACATTCACCTAATAATGGCCTTCATGAGCTTGTGAAGGGAGTGATGGAGGGGAGAGAGAGTTATTTAATATTATAAGAACTAAAAATTTAATCCAAACATGAAATTAACCTATATAATCCCAAGACACACCTCTATAATGTTTTCTTCATAAGTTGAGTTCAAGAAATCCATACAAGTACCCAAAACTCTCTACTAAATGTTGAAATCCAAGTTTTTGACTTCTTTCTAACTTTATGAAATATTTGGTAGTTATATAACTACTCCAAATACCTTTTAAATAGTTATTTTTTGGATTTTAACTTTGGTAGGTTTTGGCATACATGAAAAGTTAGCAAAAAAACACCTTTTTCTTTATAAAATACTACCTTAAAGTCCACAAAATAACCTTAAAGTTTCCAAAATGTCATGAGATTTTACTATAATGTTATCAAACCATGAATATCTCTTGAATTAAACCTAACAACCTATTACACTTCCTAGTTAACTATCATCATTCCATGACATGGTTAGCCTAGTGTAAAACTAATTCAAAGAATTACCTTAATTTCTCTAAAATTACATTAAATAATTTTAATAATGTTTGATGAAGACTTTTAGAAGGATATTAATGCATGAAAA
>JARHVA010005111.1:1210000-1230000 GCA_037957365.1 Torreya grandis | reverse complement strand
CTTAGTCTTATAAACCCATTTTACTCCAATCATGTCCATTCCTATAGTAAGTTCTATAAGATACCAAGATTGATTCTTTTTAATTGACTGTATTTCTTCATCCATTGCTACAATCCAATTGTCATCTTTAATTGCATCCTCAAAGTAAATTCGACTAGCTTGTGTTAGGAATGGAAAATCCAAACATAAATATATATTTTCAGTGTCTAGTGACTCTTCATAGATTTATTTTATACTACATGTCTTATTTGAAGTGTTTGTAGACCATGATCCCAATAATGCAAGTGTTGGATTAGATGATTCACTATTGTTATTACTAGATAGAGTAGATTGATTTAGAGTGCTTGGTGCCTTAGAAGGCATTGTAGTAACATTTAATTATGGAGATTGAAGAACATTTGCTTGTGAATCAACTTTTACCATCTCATTTTCATGTGGTATGCCTGATACAATTGTATTTGTTTTGGCAATGCTTCCATCCCATGCTTCTTCTTTAACAAATTTTACATCATAGCTGATTATTACTTTATTTTTCATTAGATTGTATAGCTTGTATGCCTTGAAATGTTGACTATATCCCATAAAAATATATTTTTTGCCTCTATCATCCAACTTCTTTCTCAACTCTTATGGTATCAAAGAGTATGAAACACATCTAAAGACTCTCAAATGTGAGACACTATGTTTCTTCTTGCTCCAAACTTCTTGTGATATCTTATTAATGACTGCTTCTGTTGGACACCTATTTAAGATATATACCACACATAAAACCACTATAGCCCAATATTCATTTGGAAAATGCTTAGATTTTATCATGATTCATTTCACTTCCATAACTATCCTATTCTTTCTTTCTACTATTCCATTTTGTTGAGGTGTATATCTTATCATGAATTTTATTCTTATTCTATTTACGTTGCAAAAATTTAGAAAATCATTTTAATATGTAATCACCAATTTGATTAGTTCACAATGTTTTGATATAATATCCACTTTCCTTTTCAACTTTTGCCTTGAACTCTATAAAAATATCAAATGCATCTAATTTGTATTTCAAGAAATAGACCCAAGTCTTGCAGCTAAAATCATCAATGAATGTCAAGAAGTATAGCTTTCCACTTATGAATGATGTTTGCATTGGTCCACAGAGATATGAATGGACTATTTTAAGTGGATATCTTACCCCATAAGATTTACCAACTAGAAATTTTCTATCTATGTTGCTTTGCAAGTATGTAATTCTCACATTTTGTTTTAATGGCTTTATTGGTGGCAATCTATATAGCATTATTTTTCTATATAATAGTTCCACACGTCTAAAGTTTAAATGTCTGAATCATAAGTGCCATAACCAGAATTGATCTTTCATTGAAGTTTTAAATGATGCTTTAGTAATGGTTTGTAATTTTTGAGGTTTGAAAAATATTTCACTTTGGATCTTAAGAGGAAATATTATATTCATTGTCATTTCAAATTTTTCAATCAACCTATTGCTTGGTTTATTTTTTAAAACCACACATTCACCATTCTCAAAGTATATCCTATACCCTTTTTTCACCAATTGACCAATGCTTATTAAATTATGTTGCAATCCAAGAACATGGTATACATTGATGATATGTTTTTTTTCATCTTCTTTTATTCTTATGTCAATTGATCCTTTCCCCATGACTGATACTTTGTGATCATTTCCCAACTTTACTTTTGATTTTACCAAATCATCTATTATTACAAACAACTCCTTACTTCCACTCATATAATTACTACACCTACTATCTAAGAACCATACTTCATTTGAAATCTCTTGTGTAACATTACATGTTATCAACATTATGTTTTGTTCACTAGTGTTGGGCTGGTTTTCATTTGTAAAATTTGCCTTTTGTTTATTCATATTATATTGCCTTTTCCTCAATTTAGATGCAAAATACCCAAATTTTTTATAATAATGACATTATATGTTGTATTTTTCATACCTTTCTCCTTAATGATGGCTTTGAAAATGATTGTTGCTTCTTCCTCTTTATTGTATGAAAGATGAATGATAGCTTGATATTGGTCTACTTTCAAATTGATGAGATTCTCTACTACCTCTTGAATAAAAATGATCTCTACCTCTACTATAATTTTATCTCCCTCCTATTCTATTGACTAAACGTTGAGTTTTGAATGTATTCTCTGATGAAGATGACCATGAATGGTTTAGTCTTTACTCATGTGACAATAATGACCCCATTAATTCATCAATTGATAATTGGGATAGATCCTTAGATCCTTTAACGGCCACTACAACTGAATCAAATTTTGTAGGCAAGCTTTTGATTATTTTCTCTACAACCTTATGATCTTCCATACTCTCACCATGAGTTCTTCTTTTATTCACAATGCCCATTACATGTGTAAAAAATGAGTCTATATTTTTTGATTCCTTCATATCAAGATTACTAAAATATCTCCTAAGTATTTATAATTTAGCAGTTTTAACTTTACTTATACCTTGGTATGTTATTTGCAGTCTTTCCCATGCTTGCTTTGACCTTGTAGTAGCTACAACACATGGAAATATTGAGTCCTCCATGGCTTGTTGAATTAAAAACAATACTTTGGCATATTTTTTCTTATTTTCCTTCAATAAATCCTTCTCTACTTTTGATAATGCTTGATATTACTATTGATTTTCTAGATCAAGGAACTCATTTTAAACCAAATCCCACAAGTCTTTTGAGCATAATAGGATTTTCATTTTTATGCTCCAAAAATCACAATTTTTCCATAAAAAATTGGTATTTGGGGCTGTGTTATACTTCCACTAACTCCTAGCATGGATTCTCCAAAAATAATCTCTTTTTGCTTTCAGCTTTGATTTTATGCCCTTTTTAAAAATCTTTGTTTTAGCAATCTCAGCTCCTTAATTTATACACTTTTGCCCAAGATTTAATAAAAATTCTCTCTATTCTATGAGCTACTTACTCTAGTACGAGATGTAAAAAACTAATAGTTTTTTAAAGTTCTAATAATAGTTGTTGGATGCAAACACAGAGAAAATTGGAGGAAATACACAATAATTTAAACATAAACACAAAAATTCAAAAATAGAATTGTTTATTTATCATTTATCTTCTATTGACAAAACTAATATGGTTCTCAAATCTTCTTTTGCCAATAGAGCTATGCTGCTATGTTCCCATGTATACATTTATCTACTAGTTACAAAGTAAAAGGTGGGACTGGGCTATATATATATAAACAAAGCATGCAATGTTATATTATTAAAAAAATAGAGTATGGAATGGCATAGCATAAAAGTCTCTAGAAACATATATATATATATATATATATATATATATATATATATATATGTATATATATATATATGTATATATATATATATGTATATATATATATATGTATATATATATATATATATATATATATATATATATGTATATATATATATATGTATATGTATATATATATATATATATATATATATATATATATGTATATATATATATGTATATATATATATACACACACACACATATATATATATATACATATATATATATATATATATATATATATATATATATATAGAGAGAGAGAGAGAGAGAGAGTTAATTTAGTTATAAGGATGCAAATAGAGGTATGTGAATAGCCATAGGAAAATAAAGAAGTTTTATTAAAGAGTGTTGAGCTGTGGCAGTGACATGGCATGAAGTTTAAATATTCAACTGAGCTGAAAAGTATGTCTACCAACAAGATGGATTTGCATATGCCTTAACCTCATATCATATTTATTTACAGTACCATATTGCTGCTTGATAATAAAATTATGTATCCCACAAGTTTGATTTTTGGTGGTTCTAAACTAACAGCTTGGTGAAATATAATAGGGAAGAATTTCCATAAACTATGAAATCAAGCTAAATTCATGTAATGTGAGAGAGATTTTGAAACTGTTTACATAGTATACCGGTGCAAAATTAGGTTATAATATGATTTTATTTTTGAATTGTGTCCATTATTGGGTTCATTAGAGGGTCCAAAACTTTTAATGTAGAATTTGAACCCTCTACTGGCATCGAAAAAATAAAATAGCCCTATCATAGTACTTAATTCATTGAAGTCAAAATAATCTTAGTTGATTTTATAGTCATAACAACATTGCCTTGTCTACTCTAGAATATGGAAGGAACAAAAGGAGAAATGAATAATTCGTTAGGTTATCAAAGAACAAGTTCTTAGTGATCAAGTGTAAGGACTATGAAAAGTTTACCACTTTTACATTCGATCAATGTTGTGTGGGCGATTCCTCTGCCAATGGTATTTGGAATCATATTTATTAATTGGTAAAAAAATAGAATTTTAGACCAAAAATAGTTTATCTCCTAAGCAGCATTTACCCCCAACTTGATTTGTCATGCAGGGAACTTCATATATCAACATTTAAGCCCTATTGATCAAATTAGTTCACCTACTTTCAACATTGAGAATTGTTGTCTACAGTTATTATCACCGAGCCAAGATAGGAATTCTCAAAAAGATAAAGAAAGATATCATAGTAAAAGATACTCATTGTGACATTATTACAGACATTTCTATGATTGAAATTGCACTTTGATGAAGATATGCTTGAGCTGGAAGTACATGTCTGATTTTTTGATAGACATTAATCCAAGAGCAAGCACCAAAGCAACAAAGAAATCAAAATAGAAAGATAGAATAATTTTTATCCATTGTGGTGGGATGTTTGATTTCCTTTGCATTTTAAAATCTCCAATGAAGTATGGAGCATTGTACAATGCAATTAATTATGAAAAAAGGTAATGGTTTAGATTTTATTTTATGCTAGGTGGGGTGATTCCATTCTGCAATGAATTGTAATCCCTATATCATTAGGATCTTTTGTAAATTGCTCCCTTGTGTCTAATCCTCCATCCAATCTTTGAACTTGGGCATCTTTATAAGAGTGGGGGCATCATTGGGACCCTGAGCCTCACCAGCTCAAGATTTAAAATATTGAATTTCTAATTTTTTTTTCAGTGTTTAAGATTACTTGTGGGCTTTGAATGCCCTGATATGATAAATCCTACTCATTGATGGCATAAACTATGCTTGAGATTTGATTAACTAACAAATCTGTTTGTGTTATATATCATGTTTGCCCAAGTAATCCATCAAACTAGTCCATCAAGGACATTTTTACAAATTCGCCAACCTAATGTCAGTATTGTATTTGAGCTGGTTTATTTTTAATAGGCATTATATACCAACTATTCTCATTGTATTATTTGGTAATTCTATCAAGAGAATAAAGTGTTTAATAATGATTCCTTATTATTTCCTAATTGGGTACAATTAAAATTGGGAGTGCAAGAATGGACAAAGCAAATGGTGATTTCTAATGGAAATAAGAATGTAATTTGAAACTAAGAGAGTCTGGAGTTCATGTTGCTATTCAAAAATCAGTTCCCTGATAATTTTGTATTTTGTATATATATGGATTTATAACACGTGTTGGAAAGCCATGCTCATCAGACTAGTCTATCTTGTACATTTGTACATAACATCTATGACCCAAATTTGTATTAGTATTTGAGCTGGTTTACTTTACTAGGCATTTCACAGGAACTATTTTCGATGTATTGTTTTCCAATCCTATCGAGGGAATAAAGTGGTCAATCAAATGTACTACTGTTTTTTTTCCGGTAGAAGTGAAAGTGGAAGTATAAGAGTTGGCAAAAGGCCATTGTGATCCCTAATGGAAAGAATATTGTAATTTGAAACTAAAATAGACTGGAGTTTCATGTTGCTGTTTAAAAGGTAAGTCCTTGATCTTTTTGTATTTTGAGTATATATTGGGATTTGTTACATATTGGCAAGCCATATCATTGGATGGTGTTGCCTTAATGATTTTTCAATCGAAGAGTTTGTAAATCCACTGATTTTGAAATGCAGTCACTGGTTCATTTATCTATTTGTTATGGACTATCTGTAACTGCCAAATTTCCGACTGGTTTCGACATCATTGCATTGTGTTATACAGAAATAAACTTTTCAAAGCTCAATTTGTTATGGAATTGTTTGGTGATAGTGCATAACAAATAATTAATGTGGTTCAAAACACTCGCATATCATTGAATTGAGATTGAATTTTGAACATAGCCTCATATAAAAGAGTGGATGATGTAATCCTAGCATTTGCCTTATTAAATTTTTGTATTATTTTCATTTGATCTCTGATTCCGAGTCACACTGGACTTTAATATATCTTCCTGTCAATTAAGGTACACTAATACTCTGATGGTGCATAGTTTTGTGGCCAAGTTTTTTTTTTGCAGTGCTAGAATATGATTCTATTCTTTCAGGCAGATAATAAGCGTGATTGATTTAATGTGCATTGCTTAATCCAATGCAAATTTCAAAGCATTTGTTTGTTTTTGGAATACTTTCTTCCGAGTGCTTGTGTGTGTTTTATAAGGACAATATTTGAACTCGTATATTCTTTCTATAATTTTCATTTGAACTTATCTTTAGCTTAGCTATATACTGCACTCGGTTGTTATTCATGGAAAACGACTATGTTGTAAGTTATCAAGTAGAGAAGGTAAGGTGGAAAGAAATAGTAGCTGCTTTAAAAAGACTGCGCTCGATCACGAATCCTTCATTTGTACTTCGCAAGCATTATATAGATCTTCTTTACCATTTTGAACAAGTTCACTGTTATGGAGCACAGGGACTTCTTGCACCCCCTCCGGGTCTACAAGTTATAGAATATATATTTGAAACTCTAAATTATTTCTCTAACCGCATTAGACGTATGCTCCAATTTTCTTTCTCGTGACTTAGAAAATGGTTTTTTTGATGTGGAGGTCCATTGCCTACTCCTCGTTCTTATGGGAATTCCATTGTGAAAGAAATCCCATACCATTCTTCAGTAACTCAAGATCAGTCAAGAAGGAGAAAGAGAAAGAAGGGTGGTCCTTGTGATATGTATGAAGGCGATTTTTTGAATTTTGGAGATGAACAGAGCATATCTACAATGTTACTTATGGACCTGGTATTTTCCAATGTAACTAATATTTTCTCAGTTTCTACAGTCAAGAAATGATTCTAATGTTTTTCAAGTTTGGTTTGTGTTTCAGTGAATCCTGGTGCGTCTATTAGGAATTTTGTGACAGGAGCAATCAATAGGAAATTTGTAATGAATACCTTGTGACCGTGGTAGTAGGATTCGAAAAGCTTAAAGGTGTTATTTATCATGTTGCAAAAGAGAATATAGTCCAACTGTATGTAATTGTGCCAGGGCTGATTTCCTATGTAGGCTGAGTTGGATTCCCAAGGACTTGAGGTACAACCGACTGAGGAAAAGAAGGAAATGTTATGTAAAACGGATCCTAATACTCCTTGACGGTCAATAAATGGTTACAACTTCTTTTATGTTGAGGAGCTTACTAGGTCGAAAGAGATTTATGGACAGACAGATCGTCAAATCAAAATAAGGGTGATTGATATGTGGAACTTTCAGATGATGAAAAATTGGTATGTATATCTTTCATCTTTTCTCCTTATTTTTTTGATGTTTTTTCCTTTTTCTATTAATGTACGCTACAGATTTTGGGTTTTATGTTCGTTGCAGCCATATATTGAATGGGCTCGATAAGATAAAATAAGGTATAAGATAGAGATGAAAGCATACATAGAGAAGATGAAAGCTCAGGCCTCTAGCGAAGGCGAGAATGGTGACACTGCTCCAGAGGATGCTGACCAGCAAAATGAAGGAAATGGTATGGCTTCGTACTTTACCACCTAAGTAGCCTTTGCTCCCAGCTTTGATTGTCATGCAGGGAACTTCATACATAAACATTTATGTCCTCTCGATCAAATTAGACCACTTCGTTTCAACATTGAGAATTTTTGTCTACATTTATTGTCACCAGGCTAAGATATAAATTGTCAACAGGCTAAGGAAGATATTATAGTAAAACAAAGTCATTGCGATATTATTAGAGACATTTTTAAGACTGATATCGCACTTTGAAGCAGATATGCTTGAACTGGGCCTGAGAAAAAATTATTGCAATTATACCGAATTTTGGGGTTTCATGCCAAATGGGAAAGTACATGTCGATAGACAATAATAAATAAACAAAAATATAAGGATAAAATATCTTGTCTCCACTTTGGTGGGATGTTTGATTTCATTTGCAAATCTCCAATGATATATGGAGCATTGTACAGTAAAATTGATTATGAAAAAAATTCATGGGTCCTATATTTGTTGGAAATGACTATATCTGTATCTCGTTCTATTTGTCTAATAAGATATGTATGTGTTTCATGTAATTCTTTTTATGTTCTGAGTTTGTAAAATCAGACCTTCTTGTTGAATCCCCTCTACACCCCTCTAACACCTTTCAACACTTCCCATTATTGTAAGTTCGATATATGATACTTCCGCCAAAATCTTAGCTATCCCTAATCTTTATTCTCATCTTCAACTAAATAGGAATGTTTAAATGTGAAACCAAGAACCAAAATCTTCACTAACTACTATATGTTAGAAATAAGCCACACCCAGACCAACGATGGGCTATCCATAAAGAAGTTTGTAACTCAGTTGGTAGAGCACTCCAGCAGCAAATGGAAGGTCCTACGTTTGGGTCCTAGCTGTTCCATATAAGTTGTAGCTCAACATGTGGTATCAGACGCATATAAGGAGTCCCAAGCACCTATAGTGTCACCATAGAGGGGCCAATAACACAGTAGGTAATGCACTCCAACAACAAATGGAAGGTCTTAGGTTTGTGTCATAGCTGGTTCATATGAGCTATAGCTCAACACTATATAGGTCAATTTAATTAAAGGAACATTTCAAATAACTTGAGCTAGGGTAGGAAATGCAATCCTATTAGAATTTTTCAGGAGGACTCTTAGGACTTTTGTCTTGAATGTTTATATTTACTGTAATAGAATTATTTATGAGTCCAAGTGGAATTATCCTTGATCTCAATACAATCTATTAAAATGCAATCCTATTTGTCACATTTAGTAATTTATTGAATAATTTTGCTAAGTACGGAGATAGAAGCCACATAAGTATAAAGTCTAAGAAAAATCAGTTCCAGGGGCCTACTTTTTGCATCACAAAATATTTATTAAGGACAAATTAATCTTTGCTGGTAAGAATTATTTTTTGAAATTCTACCATGTCTGCAAATCCATTTATTTATTTATTTAATTCTCACCCACATTGTTTTAGCCACCTAGTAAATGAGAATTTTCCTTTTTTTGAAAATATATTTGTAATATGATATGCAAATCCACGGATTTTATGCTACAATTCTCATTGAAAAATTTTAACATATGAGAATTTAGTTATAATGTTATCTTCATTTTGGTGAAAATAAAAAATGTTGGGAAGTTCATTTATTTATAATAGTTATCTTTGAAAATTCCAAGTGGTTGTTGGTATTTTGCTGGTGCAACATGGATTATTTTATCTTATAAGTCATGAATGCATATTGATTCTATGAATCTATGTACCATAGTCAAAGTAGAAATGCATTCTTGATCTTCATCACTTAATTCACTATCTTCCAAAGTTTCAATAATGTCTAGATCGACATTATCATTAATGTTCAATAATTAATTTCAGTCCCTTTTTAATTTGACATTTTCAAATAGATACAATTTTCTTTTGCATAAGTACTTTACGGCACGCGTGAAAAAATTCAGATGAACCCTCTCTTTATGGTATGCATTTTTTTAATCCAATTTTGTTTTTAGTTCAATATTAATTGTAAATGATTCATTGACTGAACATGGTAATTATTTTTTCACTATGTCAATATTAGATGGCAAATTTCTAATTGCACCAATTTGTTTGATTTGAGGTTTTTTATTCCTTAATTTTCTTATTTTTTAAAAATTAATTTGAAATGAAATAATATACTATTCTAGATCTATTAGAATTTGGACATATGTCGAAAGTGCATTTAACCAGATGTGTTGAGGTGTTTAAAATTTGGGAAATAATCCATTTCTCAATGCATTGTTACATTTGACACATTTTCTTCATAATAATTTCTTCCATTTGCATTAACTTTGTATATGTTTCTTTTCTTGTTTGCTTGCAATCTATTATGTTATATTTGAAGTCTAGTTGACTGAAAACCAAGCATACATGTTTTGGTATATTGTCTAGGTCTTTTATGATTCTTTTCTTGCATTTATTTGTTTTCCAAACACAATACATTTGAACATATGCAGACATGATCATTGAGTCTTATTCAATAGATGCTTTGTTTCCTCCTCCTTGTCTTTTATAGAATTTTGATGTGCATTTTTCATTGATTACAAGCAAGATGCTTTAGAGAGTAAAAATACTTTTTAAGTGTAGTAGGTGATGTTATCTTCTTTGTAATATAATTTATGACTATATCATCATGTAGGCATATTTATATTAATGGTTTATAGTGAATTTGATTTGTGTCTGTTTTAAAGAAGATTACTATAGAAATGAAGATATTGTATATTAAATTTGAGATTTGTTAAATGATAAATCAAATTGAATAATATTTTTCCATAGTAAACATCATATTGATTAAGTCTGTGTAAGCCATTGATTTGAATTTATTGTTAAATAATTATCCAATGTGGTCCAAGATCACCACACATATTAGATAAATGAATATGCATGAATGACTTTGTGTATTTGATTTTTTTTTCATTCAATATAATGGACCATAATGGAAATAAATGGGATTCATGTCATAAAACAAGTTTGATTACGAAATATTTTGGCATTGTTCATTGAATCAGAGGTAGTTATTTTTTCTTATGAAAGATCAAATACATATTTCTATATTTACCCATCTAGCTAGCCAATGAATACAAAAGTTTTCTACCCATAAACTAGTTTCATTTTTAGGGAAGCTATGTGATCTAGATAATCACAATCTATGAAAATAATTTCTTTTATCATGTATTCCATGTAAAATGAATATTTCACAAAGATATATTTCTATTTTATATGATTTAATTATTGTTGCACCACCAATATGCAAAAAAAATATGAAATAGTCATTGATACCATTTATTAGTTGTAAAGGTGTATATTGGAAATATAATACTACATGAAACATGTCAAAGAGGCAATCACTAATATTTTACTTAGATGATTATCCTTGGAAAACATATGGTTAATTGAGAGCATCATCATTGATATTATATTGTTTTCTTATTCATTATTCATGTCTTTTACAATTATCAACTTCTCCAGTGTCTGATCATATTGTATCTTGCATTTATTGAGAGTAGACCCCATTAATTTTATTAAAAAACTACTATACCTATATGTTAAAATATGGACCTTGAGTTTGCTAATATACGAATTTGTTTTTCAATCCAACATACTATTATAAACACTTGTATATAAAAAAGAAAAAATTAAATAAATAACTAATAAAATAAAATGATGTAGATTGTATAGACCGAAAAATATACCAATTTAATAACTACTCAGTTTGGTATCAGACGTCATATGTGGCTGATCATTGGTATTATTTGGCTAGTTGTGGCCATTGATGGTATTCTCATGATAGTTATATCCATTTATTGGTATTCTCACACTAGTTGTGGCCATTGTTAGTAATTATGGTACTTGTGAAAAAACATCACTTGGTGACCCAGGCCCCCAATTATGTCCCAAACCGGGTGGAGCTCCTATCAAAAGTTAATAGGGTAAGGATCCCACCAAAACTAGTATATATCAAAAAAATTTAAATGACTTTGATTTCTTTTTTGAACACTCAAATGCATTTGGACTAGGAACATTGATCAAATATGTAGATCTATTAGCAAAGTGACTATGCATATAATATTATTTATTTAGGTGTACATATCCCCATGGAAACCATGTAATAATAAGGACTATGATTGAATGGTAAACTGATTTCTAACCCACTTATAATAATGCAACAATTGACCAAAATATCATGTAAATGTGACCAATTTTTGAAGTGATAAAAGGGTAGAAGGCATGTTGAAGAAAACATTTTTGAGACTAATATTAGATAGATGAAGTAAGTAGGAGTGGTATGAATTATAAAGAGTATATAGAGATCATTATAATGGGATGTGAGGAGATGATAAGGAAATTGATGCAGAACTATTTGTATATTACATAAAAATAAATGCAACATTAAAGTATCCACTTTAACCATCAAGACATGGGATTGCTAGATAATTTTTCTAAGTTATCCAAAATAGACATAAAATATCTATTTGTATTCTAAAGTGGATGATTCTATATATTTTTGAAATAAAAAATTTATGGAATTTCATATGAGTCAAAGATATACATTTAATAATAGAAAAAAGGCTGCAAGTCAATGTTGTTGAAGTCTAGCATCATATGCAATAAACATTCATACAATCTATTAGATTTATTATTGTAACATCACTTGCTTAATGCATATGTGTATATTTTAAAATCTTGCTTTATACAGGTCAAATATAATCACATTCACTTTGGGTATAAAATTTCAAGAAATGAAAATTTTTTACAATTGTATTTCATAATTCAATGACACATTTTGTTAGACATTTTATGGACTAATACAAACTAATTATAAAAAACGCATAACATAGTTAATACACTTAAATACATACATAACTTCTAACTAAAAATTGCATAATAAAAAATCAAATTTATTACAACTTGAAAACACTATAACTTTTCACTATAACACGAGGGATTTTACATTTGTAAAAACCTGGATAAGTGGGATATTTGATAACATGGGGCCGTATCTTCTATTTCAATCACTGACACTTTCATCCCTCCTTAGAGAAGCTATGATTAAAAGTCTATAGATTTTAATTATATTCATCTCAATATTTTTTGAGAAGCATTTAAATGAGTAGATTATAAGCATCACAAAAATCAGCAACTTTAATGAGATTGTGAAGACATGTTTGTAGATAAGATAGTAATTGATCATTAATGGAGGAGAAAACTACTAAAAACTACATGATTTAAGAAATTAAAACTATCAAGTATTTTCAAAATTAAATAGAGTAGGAAATTATGATTCCTCCTGCACAAATAAGTCAATAACTCACACTAATAACCCTAGACATAAAGAATTTTAATATTAACATTAAATGTCATTGAAATTATAAAAGATTTGTGACATATCAATGAAGGATAATTTTAATTTTCCACATTCATGATATGTAGCAATACAAAAACATAACTTCAAATTTATTATGCGTGGAAAAAAACTACATAATTCACTATAAAAGGTGAGAAAAAAAAAAGAAAAGAAAAATCCTTAAAAAATGAAAGTTTTTTTGGAAAACAAATCTATAACCACTCCCAAGAAAAAATCATATCTCCTTAGAAGTGATTATCTATGGGATTAAATTTACGTAAATTTAACATACAAAGCAATCCATTATTCCATGAATATTTAAGATAGAAGCTTATTATTTTTTATTTAAGTCCACCCTTACCAGTGAGAAGAGATTCCATAATTATAACCAAATATCTCATGTTAATAAAATATTTAGTAAAGGAAAGACAATGAATATGTTCATTTTTCCTAACTCCATTGGTATAGAACCAATCAAACACTTGTAAAAAAGTTGTAATGCTGAAACACAACTATATTTCATCTAAATATTTAACATAACAAAACAAATTCTCCTTCCTACAAGAAATAAAAAGGAAAATAAAAAAATTGATCTTTTCACTCTATCTAGTTTTTTGTAAATCTTTAGACTAACACACAATGACTTACTTGAATATGAACTACTTTGCCTTCGACTTAACCCAGATCAATGCATAAGATATACATCAGAATAAAAAGGGAATTTATGAAATAGGTAAGATAATAAATATTATTAGATTCACTAAAATTTACCCATGCAATGGAAGAACTAATATTTAAAGGCAATGCCCTGTTGTCATAAAGCTCTCTTCAAAACTAATGTTTACCTACAAATATTTTATATAAATTATTATTTATATAGTTATGTGTTAGTTTACAAGGAATGTCATAGTCATGAAATAGATTAACAAACTCTTGATTTTATGGGATAAAGGAAGATTCTTAAATAACCCATGGGAATATGCCAATATTTACATGGAAAACATTATAAAAATATTTTTTATTATTCACACTATATATTTTTTATGCTTCTAGATTGGTTGAATGAGAATAATGTATTTGAAAATTTAAACCATTACTACCTTACCTTGGTAAGGATTAGTAAATAAATGGTATTTTATATTTATGATCATAATCAATAATGTATGAGGAAAAATGTTGTTGGTGTAATATTTTTTTTCTAAATTATTTTTAATTTGTGTAATGATTACTTATAGTAGTCATTTATTTGATGAATAAAAATATATATAGGTAAAAATATCACAAAAACTAATATATAGTTTAAATTACTCATAAAATATGTATTCATAACATTAAAAAAGCCTAGAAACATTGTTTTAGCTTTTAATATCCATTGTAATACAATTCATTAGATTTTTACTTATGCATTCTGATCTACGTGGATTAATTTACCGTTTCATTTTTCAAAATCTTCAAATTCTACTTGAATCATTTACACATCATAGAATTCATCGAGAGCTTTCTAGCACTTCTTTCGGAATGAAAAATGGAGTCTGGATGCTCAAGATATAGCTAGTTGAAGAAATCTTACGACATGCAAGAAAAAAAGGTGTCAAAAGTGACATGGCACTATTGAAATATGCCAAGTGGATCAATAGCCATTTGACACATGGAAAAATAATTAGGTGTAAAAAAATTGGGTTTGGTGTTTTTATTTCACATGTTATTTGAGAAATTTTCAAACGTTTATCACTTTGAAACAAGGTGCCAAAGGCCAACTTGCACAAACTACCATGTCACCTGCCACGCCATCCCACTAATCATGCTAAGACCAAGTCTAAGTGGTGGCATAAGTTGGTGCCTAAGTCTTAGGAATTTGAAAATGGAATAAACTCATCTATTTTAAGCATTAAAAACTAAATTCCCAACAAATGTGGGACAAAACAAGTCAAAACGTGCCCTAGAAAGAACGTTGATGGTTCCCAAGTGCCTAGAAAGGTGGCCAGTGGTTTTGAACCCTGCACTTTTGGCACGAAAGGTTAATGCTTTGACCACTTCAGCCATGGAGGTTGAAGTGTTATAAAAGGGATGAAAATCTACTTGAATAGACATAGGAAGCTGACTGTGTAAAGAGATTTAAGAAGGTTAGAGTCTTGTTATTACTTTGTACGAACTTGGGCCATTATTTTTAGGTCTAAGAGATATATTTATAGGAAAACAAAGATTAGAGAAAGTGAATAGAAGAATTTTATTGATTTTAGAAGCCATTTGTTGCACAAAATTAATGAGAACGGTCCTCACTTCGAATGGACCTGGAGATGTAGGCTATTGAAGTCAAACTTTGTTATCAATTTACTGGTGAATTTTTTTAATTTTCTCTAATTATTATCTAATTTTGATCTTCATTTAAATTTTGGTATTTATTTATTTATACAAAAATAAACAAAAAAAATGAGAAATTGAAGGATCTCTTAAACGTGAAAAAGTGTTTTTCAGATGTACTACACTTATATTTTTAATTTATAGATCAGATTTTTGGTATCAGAGCAGTTGTTATTTAATAGTGATTTCTAGTGTATGTTGACAAGGTCTAAATCTCAAAAGGGTGAAGGAAAACTCATTGAGTATAATCTAGAGTTTGGTTCAAGGCGTGCTTCAAGGATGGCCAAAGAAGAGATGGAATCCGAACGAGCTTTCCGTCGAGATTTCATGGACATGAGAAGCATGGTTGAGGAACTATACCGTGACAAACAAAGGAAATTTGAGAAGGAAAAAGAAGGTGATTCATGAGAATCAAAAGGTAAAGAAACAAAAAATATTCTTCATCGGATGACGGTAAAAAAATTGTGGAATCTCTCCCTTCACTAAAATTGGATATTAAGTTTGAATTACCAATGTTTAATAGCAAAGTTAATGCCAAAAAAGTTGGATAATTGGGTCAAGCAGATTGAATTTTATTGTAGGGTCCAAAAGATTGCATGGGATGAGTCAAAAATTCATTTAGCTACTCTTCGTATGGGAGGCACAACTCTCATCTGGTGGGAGAGTAAGTTGAATGAAGCCGCGCTTCAAAAAGGTAACTCGATTTCTACTTGGAATGAATGTATTGAATATCTCAGAAAGCAATTCTATCCTTTAGGCTATATGCGGCAAGCCATGATGGATTGGCAAAGTTTCAAACAAGAAAAAGGCCAAAATGTTTAAGATTATACACAATAATTTAAAGAAAAAGCTTTACTTTTGAATGTTCCTCTATACACACAAGAAACACTACTAAAATATATAGGTGGGCTACATAGTTACTTAAGACATATGATTATTATGTTCAATCCCACTAATTTAGATGTATTATGTGTTCAAGCCACTCATTTAGAGGCTAAAGGGAAATAATCAAAAGAATGTTTTCCTAAAGTAAAAAGTAAGCAATCCAAAGGGAAAATTTCATCAAGAAAGGGTAAATAGAAATCAACTTATATTGTTAAAAAAGAAGAAGGAAAACCATTTTGTAGTCATGCAAGAAAAATCATGATGAGTCTATCTAAGTGTTGGAAACTACATCCTGAGTTAAGGCCTAAGAGGTTTCAAAAGAAAGAAAAGAAGGCTAATGCTATGGTTCAAGACATAGGTTTAGATTCAGGTGATGAAACTAAGATCATAGCTATGGGATTACATAATGATTTTTCTCTTTCAGTTTCTAGCACTAAGTCATCAAATGATGCATCTTCTTCTAAATAGAATTTTGTGCATGTTGATAAGAAAAGAAATGAATTGTTCCACATTAGAGTTGTTTTGAAACATACTAATATTGACACTCTATTTGATAGTGGTTCACAATAAAATTTAATTTTTGAAGAGGTTGTTAAGAAGCTAGGCTTACAAACCAATCCCCATCCAAAGCCTTATCCACTAGGTTGGGTGTGTGACAATTCTAAGCTACAAGTCTCACAAACTTGTAGACTAAGGTTTGCCATCACATCCAAGTTTGTAGATGAGGTTGAATTGGATGTTGTTCCATTGGACATATGTGGGATTATTTTGGGAAGCCCATATCTTTATAATAGAAAAACAATCTTCTATAGAGAGGAGAATAAGTAATTTTTTGTTAAGGATGGCATTGAATATATAGTTAGAGAACATCACATTAGAACAAGTCTTTCCTTGGTTACAACAGTGCAAATGAAAAGACTAGTTAATTCAATCAAGACTTTTTGTCCCATGTTGATTAAGTCTAAGAAAAAAGAATATTCTCAGGCTTTGGAAAAGTGTGATCCTAGACACAAGAATGAATTGTTTGAATTCATTTCTACTTATGATGATGTATTTTAGGATCCTAAGGGCTTGCCCCCTAAAATGTGAGTTCAACATGAAATTTAGCTGTTGCAAGATTCTTCTCTCTCTAATATTGGCATGTACAGGTTATCAGTGGTGGAAAATGAGGAAATCAAAAAATAGGCAATGGATCTATTGGATAGAGGTGTTATTCATCCAAGTTAATCTCCTATTGGTTTACCAATTATTTTGGTGCCAAAAAAAAATGACACTTGACAAATGTGTGTTGACTTTCATGTTTTAAACAAAATTACTATTAAGAATCGTTACCCTCTTCCTCGTATTGATGATTTGTTAGATAAATTAAAACATGCTATTTATTTCACTAAGCTAGATTTGAGAAGTGGATATCATCAAGTAAGAATAAATGAAAGTGATGTGTAGAAAACTGCATTCAAAACAAAACAGGGATTGTTTGAATGGCTTGTTATGCCTTCCGAGTTGTGTAATGCCCTGACTACATTCATGAGATTGATGAATGATGTTATTAGACAGTTCCTTGATGATTTTGTTATAGTTTACTTAGATGATATATTGATTTTCAGCAAGTCTTGGGAAGAGCATGTGATCCACATTAAGAAAGTCATGGATGCAATACAAAGGGAAAAACTTTATCTAAAAATGTCAAAATGTGAATTTGGCAAGACCTCTTTGATATACTTGGGTTACATTGTAGGACATGGTAAATTGAAAATTGATCCTACAAAAGTGGTAGTCATTTTTAATTGGCCTACACCCATAAACACAACTGAGGTTAGAATTTTTCTTGGTGCAGTATAGTTTTGGTGAAATTTTATTGCTCAATTTTCATATATTACATCACCTTTGCATTCTTTGACAAGTGTGAAATAGGTCTTTCAGTGGGGAGGCAACATCAAAAAGCCTTTGACACTTTAAAAGAAAAGATAAGTACTGCTCCAGTCTTGGCACTTCCTAATATACAACAACCACTTGAGATCAAGACGAATGCAAGTGAGTATGCTATGGGAGCTATTTTAATGCAAGGTATGAAACTAGTTTGTTATCATTCTAAAACTTTTACAAGTGTAGTAAGAAAATATCCAACTTATGATAAGTAATTTTATGCATTGGTTCAAAGTGTTAAAAAATGGAAATATTACTTAATGGGCAAAGAAACAATAATACATATAGGTCATCAGCCCTTACAGTATCTCCAATCACAAACCAAACTACAACAGTCTAGACATTTTAGTTGGATGGGTTTCTTACAACAATTTCATCTTGTGATCAAGTATAAAAAGGGAATTCAGAATAAGGTTGCAGATATGCTATCTAGGCCTCCTATGGTTGTTGCATCTATTCTTTTATAGCATGGTTATTTATCTCATGAAATTTATAAAGAACAATATGTGAATGATCTTGATTTTTAGGATGTTTATAAAGACTTGATGAGTAGTAGACAAGTAGAATAATTGGACTATCATGTACACAATGATCTTTTGTATCATTTGGGTAAACTATGTATTCTTTAAAATGAGAGGGTGCACATGATTAGAGAAGCACACACTTCTCTTATTTCTAGTCATTTTGAAGTTGCTAAAATGGTTTCACATTTAAAAATGTATTGTTATTGGCCTCGTATGTAGGAAAATGTTGTGAAATATATAAAGGGATGTACCCTTTGTGCCATAAGTAAACCTAGTAATAGAAAAATGGGACTTTATACTCCTCTACCTATTCGTACTTGCCCCTGGGAAAGTATCTCCATGGATTTTGTGGGGGAGTTGCCTATGACACAAAGAAAACATGACTATTTATATGTGGTTTTGGATAGATTTAGCAAAATGTGTGTTTTGATTCCACTAAGAAAATTACTGGCGAAGGCACTGCACATTTGTTCTTTAAACATGTATGGGTTCATTTTGGTTTGCCTACTTCTATTATTTCTGATTGGGAATCTCAATTTATAGGGGAGTTTTGGTCAAATTTGTGGGGACTAATGGACACTAAATTAAAAAAGAGCACTGCATTTCATCCACAAACCGACGGACAAACAGAGGTTGTGAACCACACTGTGGTACATTTTCTTAGGGGTTAAAGCGATAAACAAGTTATGTGATGAACAATTGTGTTACATATAACATGCATATAATTGGGAACTTCATTCTTCTACTATGAAAACTCCAATTGTGTTACTATGGATATTTTCTATGGACAAGATACAGCTGTTAGAGAGCCAAAAGAATCCATTCAAGCCAAGAAGTTCATTGAACAAATACAACTCATACATCAGACTGTTCATACTCAATTGGAGAAAAATCAAGCCAAGTAGAAAGCCAGGCATGATAAACAACGTATTGATCACCAATTTTTTATAGGTGATATGGTATGGCTTCACATTAGTAAGGAAAGACTGACAGGTGAAGGTAAAAAGTTGAAACCAATCCGGTATGGTCCTTTTTGGATAACAAAAAAAATTGGCACAAATTCTTTCCGATTATATTTACCATCTTACATGCAAATTTATTTATTTGTAAATATGGAAAATTTGAAATTGTATGAGCCTCC
>JARHVA010005111.1:1192500-1205000 GCA_037957365.1 Torreya grandis | reverse complement strand
TGTAAATAAATGTCTTGTATGGACTCATAGTTTTCCCAAGACATGAATTTTCATGTTTAGTCATGTTATCCCACTTTATCATTTTTAAATAGTCTCGCAACCCAATAGGCAACAAAGCTACTTATTGTTTGTACTCTACATGTGGCATCTTGATTTTATAGCACACAAATCCAACAAACCATTTTTCAAATGTCATAATCCCACCACGAGGTGAACTAAATAGATGCAAAATGACAACTTATAGTGTTTGTTTACAATTTAGTGTACCACAAAGAGAACAAGCCATGTCCACCACCCAAAGGTGGATATTACATACTAAAAAAATGTTGGGCCTTTCACTTAAGTGATTTCATTAAAATTTACATTAAATTATGCTTAGAAAATATTTTTCTATATTGGTTAATCTAGACAAGGAAACCAGTATGTAAACAAAGGTTATTCACTAATAGTTTACTCAAGGAACATGAAATGACTTACTAACATGATCAAAAAATAAATTGTAAGGGATACATGTCAATATTTTGTTAACATGAAATTTATCTACCTAAAATATGTTAAATTCTTCATATCTTCTCTTTCGACCATAGTTATAATTATTTGGTCACCTATTGGTGTTTAGATGTTTACTCATGATGGACATGAGGATATGGTTACATTAATCTCCTCTTAAATTTTATGAAGTATTATATTTTGGGGATCCAATCTCACTCATCATGTTCTGTGGATGCTCTTAAACTTTAATTAACTAACTCACTACTAAATGCCATATGGATCCTAGGTGGTGACTTTAAAATTATTAAATTCCTAAAAGTGAAGGAGGAGTTTTTCCATATGAGATGTTATGTAGGTAAAATAGAGGCATTATTTTATCTACAAAATAAGCATTGTTTATTATATCCTAATCACCATATCTAACTTCCTTCCACCTCACCTTGATGCAAATGGCTTAACTTATGCCAAGGATTTGAAAGAGTGGTAAAATAATTGGAATTTGATTTTATTTTAAAACAAAATATTTTCTCTCTTATCAATAGTTTCCATTCCCATGTGGTAGTCATTCATTGTTCCTTTATTTCATACCACTTTCCCATTAAATTTGAGATTGAATTATTTATTCCTTAAATCAAGAATTAAAAATCATAATTATGTATTACTATTTCACACCTGCATAACTCACAAACCTAGAGGAGCATTATCAAAACCTATAATTTTTATCCTTATCCCTCTAGATCCTCTGGTGTGTTTTAGTGGTGAAAAAAGACCATCAATAGGACTAAAACCTTTATCCATATCTATTACAAAAAAAATTATTGCTTTCCAACATAGATCTCATATGGATTCACACTATAAGTTCAACCAAGTCTCATAGGAGCTGGTAATTTCACCCTCCAATGAATATATAATAAATTAAACAACCTTATGATAAAAATAATGCAAATTGGGGAACCGTTATCAAGCACTAGTAGTTCAGATCTATTTTCACATGTACTAGTTAAAAATTATTGGTATAGATTCAAAGAATTTTTTTTCTTGTATTTTCTAAGAAAGCATTGGATCATGTGGAAGTTATCTACGAATAAATATTTCATCAAACACATATTCCTAACATACTTAAATCCTTTGTGGCTTCTTATCTTTGTTTATTTACTACTCATCCATCTACTCTTGAATTATATATTGCTCAAAATAAATTTATCTGAGTAGTTCCCTATAATTTGATAAAGGTAAAATATGTGGCATGTCATCATTGTATTTATATTAATGATATTCATGAGGTTGTAGACACTACAAGTTTACACTATTATATTAGTATGAATATATGTGTCTTACCACTTATCCATCCTTTTTTACATTACTTAATTTAGTTTTAATAATTATGATATTACTTTTCATAATTAGTATTAATAATTAATTTATACCTAGGTACTAATTATCCCTCCTTAAATCTATCAAATATGCCTAAATGTATTAGAGGTAAGTTGTTTTCAACCTCATAATAACCTCTCACTAGTTGGACTTAAATTAAAATAGTGTATAACTAAGTTTAACCCTATGAACTAGATTTACTTTAACAAATTTGGTAACCTTAAAATAGATCGACACTAATCCCCATGATCATCATTCATCCTATTAGGATCACCATCTATTTAAACTTAAACCACCCTCGCATAGGACTCCAAATTTATACATGGGAATGCTGGAAAAATTTTCCTGGAATACTTGCAAAAGAATGACATACCTATCTCGGTCCATCCCCACTCATTAAAATATTAATAATATCACCACCAACATGATAATTCCATGCAATATTAGAATTTTTTCAAATATAATTATATTTTTCATGTTAATATATTATGGTTATTATATGGTTTCATTACATTCTAGTCATTACTATTAGTTTGGCCAAATTATCATTTACTATTTCTAAAGTTATTCTAAATAAATTAAAGTCAACCTTTAGGCTCAATGTAACACCCCCATAGGGATTTACAAGAATAACATAATAATTTTTTTTTACAAGTAATTTCCATGTATTATTTTATTAGATTCACCATGAGAATCTAATTAGTTATGATAAACAAACAATACACATGTAACATCTATTAGTTACTAATCACTATCATCATATGAAACAAAACATAGATACATATAAAAATTAATTACATATTTCTAGACATGGCTTGTATAATAATACAACCACTACTATCAATGTACAATGACTAAATAATTACATTTCTATTAGGAATAATGTTTCAATAATAATTATAATACAAGACACAAGGCTCCACAAAACATGAGTCTCAAGAACTCTAGTATCTATGATAATCTCAAGTGTAGTCTCTATAAAGTACTACTATGGGGAGGCAGAGATCATCCAATCAGTTTTCCATACCAACCATGGACCATTAATAACCCACACAATCCTCCAATCAGGGAATGTCCTTCCACTCACATATTAGTCTATAGTGATGGTGTAAGAATATAGAGAGAGTAGTTAGTACCCATATGTTGTAAGATTCGTAACATAAATAAAATGCATTCTCACATGATATATCACAAGCATGTAAATCGAACATATGAAATTAAAATATTTAACTAAACATTGATTTGGCCAAAGTTTTTAAATAGTTAATAATATCTAGGATAAGTCAAACTCATACACACTACTTGATCGGATTACTCTCATTTAGTATTGATGATACTAAGTAATCTAGTGAAGTCTATCTCACATCTTATTTAGTACCAACAATGTGATATTTGGTTTAAACATAACCAAAAGTTTCATTCAGATTACTTCATATCATTAGTCATAAACATTCTAAGTATAGAACAATCAACGAACATACATTTAATCCATCAAACATATGCAATGAATCTTCACTATATTTATTTTTTTATAAATAACAACATAAACAAGTACAACCTATACCGATTTGGGTTAGTTACACTATGCTGAATGTTTCTCATTTTCAAAATTAACTCAATATAGAACCATTTAAGATAATCCAATTTAATCATAATATAATAATATGTATATACTTTACAAATTACAACTAACCATTTATAATTTAATCAATGCTCATATAAACAATAATCAGACTTTCATACCACTATTTGAACATTTAGAGAGCTATATTCATATAGTTATGGTAAACTACATCATGTGGTTACCTAGATTAGTATATAATCATAAATAATACCATAAAAATATGCGTACTTAATATTTATAAATAAGTACCATATATGTGTAATTGTAATTATATCTATCATACAAATTTCAATATATAGAAAAATAATTTATATTTCTCAATCACACAAAACCTACACAATTCACATGCATCAACATATATATTAATTTTTTTTTACTATTATAACAAACAATGTTCATTATGACCAAGGAGTTCATTTCCCAAATACTCTGAGTATAATATATGCATTTACGTATGTTTTATTATCTAATTTCAATTTGGATCTCATATAGTCCAAACAATCACTCTAGATCTGATTCTACAATTTAATTGATGAAAACCAAATATATTACAAGTCAAATATACTACCTTATTTACATTTTCATTTTATTAACTTCAAATTAAAATTTCCATTAGTCTAGATAAAACTACTCAAATCTATTTTCTCTAATTTCACCTAAATATGTGTTAATGACAGTTATACTATTTACTAGAATTAACACATAGACCTCTTTCAACTTAGATTTAACAGATCTATAAACAATAATTTTAACCCCTATTCTAAATTTCAATCTCTAGTATTGTAATTTCACATTGTCAATTAAAATTATGTGCTAAACTTGAGGTTCAAAATAACTAATTTTATAAACCCAATCGAACACGCTAAATATGTTAATAAATATCCAACACAGAATAGTCATAATTTGATTATAAATACACAAAAAATATGCAAGAATTTATATCGACTATTTTTATGTAATTGATTTTCCAATACACATCAACATACTATAATCATTTATATTGACTGTATATATGTGTATAAATTTCTAATACACATAAACATAATATAATCATTTATATCAACTTTATAAATGCATGTCTGTAAGGAATTCACAATACCTATTCCATTTTTATTATTGTCTACATGGTTCAAGATTTATATTTCCCATGTTCTAAAATGGATACATAGTCTACTTATAGGGATTTAACTTAAATACAAACTAGTAGTTTTTATAGGAATATATATACACATAATTTTCTTGATATTGATACGAATCATCATCCATTCTCATTAAATAATATTAAACAACCTAAAATATATATTATGTGTAAAACATAAATATAACTATAGACCATTTAAACCTTAGGGTTTCTATATTGAAAAATTCACCTAGTTTCTTTTATATAGATAGGGTTCCTACAATATATTGTTCACTATGTCAAAACATTTATAATATACACAATATGTTATACATAAACATATTTTTTTCCATAAATGAAACTTTAAAAAATAGATTTTTATACATTTAATTATAACCTATTTATTGTAGTTAAGTTTCCATGGCTTAATCCTATAGTGGACATACAAACAAAAGCCCATATTTACCATACTTAATTTGCACAGTCTTATTCAAAAAATTTAAAGAATAATGAGATATTGATTTAGTTATGTTGATGTCCAATTCATCCACAAAGATAAATTAGTATAAATTCATTGAAATTTAAATCATAATTCTTTTCCCAAAAGTCCTAATTAGATAATGCATAGATTATTACTATAGTAATCACAACCCATATAAAGTAACTACAATACCATCCTCAAAATAGATTTCATGTTTTTTATCTCTTAAAGAAGAATGTCTTCCCTTTTCTTAACTCTGATCACCTTTGATTTTTTACTATCCTCCCATGCTTTTATTTCTCCACCTTATTAGTTATTCCCCATCAACCTCTCTCATACATTTATTACATGCATTGCAGCATTAAACTCATAGTTCATTCCAGTTCCCATTATGCAAAAGATCATTATCTAGATGTGTGTCTTCCTAATCTAGGTTAAATCAAGTTGATAAAAATAAAACAATTCCCTAGTCACTATAATGTTCTAAAATAATGATATTTTAGTCTTAAATCATTGCATAGTCATTTCACCTCACATGCCCATGCCCCAACTTTATAAAGTCCACCTACTAAATCATTATTAATAATTTTTGATAACCCAAACAATAATAAAATCAAAATTTTCATACTAACACCAATATATATTCAAATAATTAGTTTAAATTAGATCAAAGGGTAGCTTAGGTAATTTTTTCATCAATCTATCATCAATAAATATCAATTTGACTTCTAACAGAAAGTGACTAATGAAAATTTAGTAAGTCTTTTGAACATAATTGTTATAACAATGTCAACCGTGATCATAATATAACAACATAGTCATTATTATTACCAATTTATATAGACCATCTTTAATGTATTCTAAGTATATTTTATATATTGTCGGATTAAGTTTAGATGATGATATTTCCTGAATATCATTATAACTAGCAATAATTAAGACATTAAAACAACATTTAGGTTACTCTATAGATAGTAGTAAATAGATACTATTCATGCAAATTTATTTTGACATATATCATTAGTATTAACTATCATGAATATGATAACTTAACATGTTCCATAACATAATTTTGCATTCAACCAATGTATAATAGCCATAGTGCAATCACACAAAATAAACTCCATATACTAAACTAAACTAAACCACAACTAACACACATAATTAAATATCTAAATACATATAATAACAAATATATACTAAAGTTAATCAATTCAAACAATGAATATGATTAGTGATATCTATCATGATGTGTGCATGTGTTTAAACTATTATTTTTTCATCTCCCAACACCTCTAGCTATGTCATCCTCTTTGATGATGCTCTCCCTCCATCATGCTCTTAGGGATGAATCTCTCTGGCATCCAGTTCATGATAAGAAGGTTTTTATTTTGTAACATCATGATATATATCATAAAATATGTTTGTAATAACCAATCAATATGATCATAATGTAAAGAATATATAAACATAAGTAACTCATAGAAATGTAATCATATAATCAAACCAACAAACTTCTATCCCATAACAACATATGACTTACAATTTAGTCAAACTATAATTAATCAATTTAACAACTATAATTCCATGGATAATTATGTAAATTATCTTAGTGAAAAATTGGAATGTGACAACCTTCCTTGATGACACTTATTCAAACATTAGTTCTATATTAAAAATTTATTCAAAAGAAAAATAACATAATATAAATCGTCAAACTAAAAAAATAATTGAGTATATACACTACAGAACTCATCATAGTCCTCCCAAAAAATAGTATATTCAAAGTATTAATCTCAAAATATCTTTTACTATGACATTTATCTATTACTAAAAAAAAATTTATGTGTCAATTACTCTTATTGGTTGTACCATGACCACCTTAGGATCCAAAACTTGCAATGCATTCCAATCAAAAACATGAGAAGGATTAGTTATATAATTTTTAAGATAAGATACACAAAATATATTATGAAATAGAATTGGGGATAGTGTAAATGTAATCCTACACACTACAAGATTGAGTAATTTTAAAACCTTGAAGGGTCCAACATATCTCAATGAAGGATTCTCTGACTTCTAGAATTTAGTCATGCTCTTGTATGGCTTAACCTGCAATCACACTTTATCACCTATTTAAAACTACTTATCCATTCTCTTCAAATCAATGTAACTCTTTTGTCTCTCATTTACATCATCTAATCTCTATATGATTGATCTGAATTGATCTTCTATTTATGAAATCATCTAAATTTTGAAGACTACCTTGTCTTCAAACCTATCCCAACTAGTTGAATTCCTACACCTTCTTACATATAATGCTTCAAATGGTACCATCTTCAAAGTTGAATGGTATGAGTAATTATAAGAAAAATAAACTAATATAAGGTACTCCTACCACTTGTATTTTTTATTAATGTAATATATATAAAGAATATCATGTAACACCTGATTAACTAACTTATTCTAGCCATCAATCTATGGGTGATATGTAGTGCTGAAGTTAAGTTGCCTTCCTAAAGTTAAATTTAGAGCTAACTAAAACATAGATGTCATCCTAAAATCATGATATGAAATTATCTTCTCTATAAATCCATGTAAATGATACACTTTATTTACTATCTTGTTTTCAAGAATAGGTTCATAATTAGTAAAATTTCTTTTTATAAAATGACCTACCTTGGTTAGTTTATCAACTACAACCAAGATCATGTAATGCATGTTTTGTGATAATGGTAAAGCTTAGAAAACATTGAGACTAATCACCTACCACATTATGGTGTAGCATGTGGATGCAACAATCCAAATAGATGCACATGTTCAACTTTATCATGCTAACATTATAGACAATGTGACACAAAGTCTATTGCATCTTTTCTGATTCCCTTCCAAAAATAAGGTGGTCTATATTTTGTCATAAGCTTGGTTAATTATGAATGTCCTAAATATAAGTAATTATGCAATTATTTTAGCACCATGCTCCTTATATTCTCTGTATTTGGTACATTCATCCTTCCATTATATCATAAAAGACCATAATTATCTATTATAAATCCTTTATACTTAGTATTTTGAGCATTATCATATAATGTTTTCCTGACCTAGTCATAGAATTCGTATACTAGTGAAAATTTGATCACTTGATCCCTAAAATTACTCATGATAGTAGCCAAAACTATTATATACCTTTGATGACTTTTATTTACTTTGTTTTCCTTATCTTTGATATAGTTGATCTCAAAATCATAGTCAAATAGGAACTCGAATAAATGCCTTTGATGAGCATTTAGATTTGGTTGGGTAAATATATACTTGAGTCCTAAGTTATCAAGCTTGAGATCAAATGGTTTTCTTAATAAATAATACTTTCAAACTTACAAATCATGAATAGTTACTATAAGTTCTAGGTCATGAAGGGCATAGTTCACCTCATAAGGCTTTTTTTTCCTTGATTCATAGGCTACCACTACACCATTCCACATTAGGAATGATCCAAGTCCATCTATATATGTGTCTATGATCACTAGGAATTCACAATTAGGATTAATAACTCTTGGTACTAGTGCTAAATTAAACCTCATTTTTGATTCCTAAAAATCTACTTCACACTTATTCGACTAGATAAAACATTAGATCTTATGTTGTAGAGAGGTAATCAGATTAACTATTTTAGAAAAAATTGAAATGAATTTGTTGTAATATCCCACTAATATCATGAAACGTATTACCTCATGGACATTATTTACTATTAGCCACTCCATAATGGCTCTTATCTTTGTTGTATCTACTAAAATTTTATCTGTAGAGGTAATATTTCCTAGATATTGCACTTTCTTTTGGAAAAATGCACACTTGGATAACTTATGATACAACTTGGACTTTTGTAAGCTTTGAAAAAGCATATATAAATGTTGAATATGTCCTTATTCATTCTTATAATATATAAGAATGTCATCTAGAAAGACCAAAACAAATTGATCTAGATAATCTCTGAACATAGTATTCAAGAGATTCATAAATGTTGTAGGAGCATTTGTCAACCCAAATGGTAATAATATGAAATCATAATGACCATATTGAGTTATAAATGTCATATTTAGAATATACTCATCTTTTATCATTAATTAATGGTATTCTAATCTAAGATCGATCTTATAGAAGACCATTTATCCTTACATTTGATTGAAAAGATCATCTAAATGAGGTAGTAGATAATAATTTTTAAAATTTGATTTATTAAACATTATATAATAAATAAAAATTTTAAGATTAAAATTTCTCTTATTTATGAAGATAACTGGTGCATCCCATGGTTACACACATGGTCTGATCAACCCTTTTGACAACAATTGTTGGAGTTGAGCCTTTAATTCAACTAATTAGCTTATTGTCATTCTATACGCTGTCTTAGATTGTGGTTTTGATCCATTTATGATATAAATAGAGAAATTAAACTCATCTTTAGGAGACAATCCTATAAATTCCTATGGAAATAAATCATGAAAAACCCAAAAGAAAGTGTAATCTTTAATAGATAGTTCCTTAGATTCCTACATTTCATTTATCTTGATGATAATTGTGTGGTAGTATTTTTGTTGATCCTTCGTGATTTACATTGTATAAATATGCCTAAGCCTCAAATATATTTTCTTCACCTAAATTAGTGTATGATTTATAAAATCCTATGGATACTCAACCATCTCCAAATAATAGTCAACCTTAGGTTTATGCTTTGAAATCCAATTAACTTCTAGGATCACATCATATGATCCTAGTGGTGTTGAGTAAAGATCCGCTACTATTGTGAATTTGGTAAAACTAATCATAAATTCAACTAAACACTTATCAACTTATAATTTTAAATCAATCACATAATGTACCAACTTTGAATTTTCTATTACTTCAAATTTATAGATAAATTATTTAGAATTATTGAAGATATAAAATATTTTGTAGCCCCTGTATCTATCAAAATGGAAAAGTAGATGTTCAAATAAGATACTAGATAGTTTTATGACTGGAGATTAGAATTCAACTTACTAATTATCATCTACTACATAAATACATTTTTGAAACATTCCTTGTTGAGGGTTATAATGTTTTTTCCTTGAATTATCATGGATACATTCAAGTGCAAAATGGTCACCTCCAAAAATGAAGCAACCTCATATGGTCCCTTCTTGTCAGAATGTAGATTTCCCTCGAAACACCTTTGAAACCATTACCCAATTTATTGTTACCCAAACAAATGTTGAATCCAGTATTTTGACTCTTGGGGATTCCACTCCTCTTCTTTATGTTTTTCTTTTTGAAATTTGTCTTAGAACTTTCAAAGTTCTTTTTAAGATTGTCTCTAACTTGAGCAAGAGATTTCATCTTTTTTTCATTCTTTATTTCCTTCTTAAATGCTTGGTATATGATAGATATCCCATGAACATCCTCCTCTCCACTAATTTAAGGTTTTAATCCCATGATGAACTTACTAACTTTTAACATCTCATCATCCTGAGACTATAGTGCATACTTCAAAAGTTTGGTGAATTATTCCAAGTAATCATTCATTGATAGGTATCCTTGCTTTATATTTTGAAAATTTGTAATATTTTGGTCAAAATATAACTATGGAAGCCACTATGATTTAAACAATGTCATAAATTTCTCCCATATGGTAGCAGTCAAGTTAAGACTCATTTCCAACTTTTTATTGACCCACCACGTAGTTGCTTCAATAGACAATTGGTAAGATCCCAAAACTACATTAGTGATTTTAAAGTTGTTTCAAATATTCAAATACATATCCATATCATTAAAACTTGATTAAATTCCATCCCCCATAATGGTTTAATCAAAATTGGGTGGGTTAACCATTTTTTTATCTCTATTCAATTTCGTAGTTACATGTGCTCTCGCATCCTAAGGAACTTCCTCATGTATTTTGTATTAAGGGTATTCTTTCTCAGTGGGAAGATATTTAGGCACATATATATGGGATTCCTCCACACATTCATAAATTTCCTATTCTAGGGATACAATTTGGTGGCTAGGTTCATTGATGGCTAGAAGAATCTGATCTAACTTTGTTACTTGCTCAACAAAAAATTGGCTAGGATAGAATGGAGGGTTGATTTCATTGACATTTGAAGGACCCTAATAGGATTATATTGATCAAACCACTCTTATTTATGTTAATATAAATATATGAAAACATTAATGAAATCATTAAGTCTTAGAGCTTGAGCTATAAGTCTGATACTAGATTGTAACATCTCCATAGGGATTCACTAAAATAACACAATACTTTTTTAATTTTTTTTTAATGTATTTAGTCATTAGATTAACCATGAGAATATAATTACTGGCCCTATTAAAATATAATAAGTATTTTAAACATTAAATAAACATGTAAATGTATTAGCTACTAATCACTAGCATCACATGAAACAAGACTTAAATACATATACAAAGTAATTACATATTTCTATTCCAACTATTACAATAATACATTCACTAATTTCCATGTAAAATGACTAAATAATTATCTTTCCATCAAGAATAATGTTTAAATAGAAAATATAGTACAAGATACTAGGATCACAAAATTTGAGTTTCACAAACTCTAGTATTTATGGTAATGTCAAGTGTAGTATCCAAATAAGTATTGTTATGGGGAGGGAGAACATCATTTGAATAATTTTCCACACCAGCTATAGACCATCAATTTTATAAAAAAAACCTGTAATCATTAAATGTCCCTCCCTTCATAGATGGGTAGATAGTGACGATGAGGTAACCCGTAAAGACTAGCTAGTACTCATGTGCTATAAGATTTCTAAAATATGATGTGTACCATAAAGAAAATACACTCTAACATGACATCTCACAAGCATGTAAATCAAACATAATAAATGACAATTTTAAACTAAACATTACTTTGTCAAATGTTTTCAAATAGTTTATCATATATAGGATCAATAAAATTCGTACACACCACTTGATTAGATTACCCTCATCTAAAAATGGTGATTTTAAGTAAGCTAGTAAAGTCCAACTCACTACTTATTTAGTATTGACAATATGAGATTTGGGTAGAACATAACTAGAATATTCATTCAGATTACTTCCTATCAACAGTCATAAACTTCCTATGTATGGAATAATCAAATAAGATACATTTAGTCTATCAAACATATGCAAGGAATATTCACTATATAGTTTATTTATAAATAACAACATAAAAAACCATGTCCTATACAAATTGAGGTATATTATGCTAGGCTTCATGTTTCTTGTTTTCAAAATTAACTCAATAGAAAACCATTTATGATAAGCCAGTTCAATCATAATATAATACCATAAATATACTTCACTAATTATAACTAACCAATGCTCATATAAATAATAATTAAACT
>JARHVA010005111.1:1177500-1185000 GCA_037957365.1 Torreya grandis | reverse complement strand
AAGTACTTCCTTTTAACATGGAATCATCCCTCAATGTACCTTTCCATATATAGAGATTCTCAACCTTAAACAAAACCTAAATCTAGACATAGACTATTATTTCTTAGTACCTTCATTAATCCATCTCCCCACCACATTCCAAATTTTGTTATTAAAAATTAAAAATCTTTATGTATGCTTAATATACCGTGTCTTTTGTTTCTCTAGAATAAGATAATAAAAAATAATTGTGTTTCTTTGCATTTCATTCTTTCTTTCTTTATTAGTGCTACATAGTTTTAGTGTGATCACAGTCCTTGAAACAAAATCAATTTAATACGTCATCCTCATCCATGGAGAACTCACCATGTCCTCCTACCTCTCTTGAATCCATGGGGAAGGCATTCCCTACTTTTATACATAGTTAGACCTAGTAGTCACTAGTATATTAGAGAGTAATCTAATTTCCCTCAAACATTATCTTAGTACTTGATCTATATAAATTATTATTTGCCCTCAAACCTAATATTTATATTTTTTGTATGGAATACCCCTAGAGGGACCTAAATTACTTGTTACATCCATGGCTTCCTATTCCAATAATCCACCTCAAACTGGTTCAGATACCAACATATCACAACCCCTAGATAATCAATCACTATTAGTATCTAGTAACCCTTCTCCAATGATTATCCAAACATAAAATGTTACTATATACCAACTTATGGTTACTCTACCACCCAATACTTTACCCTAGAAATTAGTAGTCTCAATCCTTATGAGTCTCCCACTTATCCAAATAAATATAACTTTCAATATTCTAATCCAACTTTTACAACCTATACAATAGATTCCTTTAACTCAGCCCCTTTAGCAATATGTCCCCTTAACTACTCAATACCTAGCTCCCTCAGAATCCCTTATGATTACTCACTTTCACTGATCATCATAAAAAAATACCCTTTGAAGTCCCATAGTATGTGGGTTTATATCAACCTATCATGACCACTTATCTTGGTTATCCCCTTTCATAAGCATTTTCCACTCTATTCTCAACCTATCAACATTCCCAACAAAATGTCTTAGGGGGTATGCCTAGTACATTACCCAACTTGACCTAATAAACATAGTTATGAATAGGATGGAAAATATAGAAGATTCTTCCTCTCGGCATAAAACTATGCTCATATAAGAGAAAATTTTCATTGAACCTATCAATATTTCTATTCAAATTAGGACATATCCGTCATAGTGGGGACTTATTAAATTTATGAAATTTGAAGAAAAGGTAGATCCCCAAAACCACCATAGGGAATTTAGACATGCTTATTACCTTATAGGTAATGATGATGCCCTCCTTTTAAGGATGTTTTCCATGTCATTAGCTAGACCAACTTTAGATTGGTACAACTCCATCCCTCAACACTCCTTGTTTTCTTTTGGAAAATTTCCTCAAATCTTTTTATAACACTTTTCTATTAATATTGCAAGGAAATTAACCATAACCAACCTATACACCCTTAGACAATTTGATGATGAGTCAATTACCAAATTTTTAGCTAAGTGTCAAGGTCCTAAAAATTAGCTATCTTTCTCCCTTCCTTAGACTTAAATAAATCATGTTATTTTCAAGATCATGTACTAAGAATATCCCATCAACACTTCAAGTATAATCATTTCAATTTTTTGATGAATCCCTTACCATGATCTATAATCTATAAGTTCAAGCTTTATAGGAAGGAAAACTTAAGTTACGTAATAATAACTTAAAACCTAACCCCTTTAAGGGGTCTAAAAATTATAAAACTAAAGGCACAATAAATGTTGTTGTCTTAAAATCAACACCTCCACAAATAATGAACTAATCCAAACCTTTTACCTCCAAAACACAATAAAAACAACATTTAACATGATTTACTCATCGATAATATACAAATTTAGGGTAATAATATGCTTCTATTTTAGATAATATTCTTAAATCTTCCATTATTGAGCTTCCTCATGTCAGATCCCTTCATGATTCTCATCCCAAACCTAGTCAGTATAGCAAAAGTGATTTTTTCACTTATCATCATGTACCTTGTCATGTGGTCAATAACTTTCAATATTTTTAAAGGTTTGGTTCATAACCTTAACAACCAAGGGGAATTATAATTGGATAATCCTAATGTTCTTGTTAATCAATCCATTGATATCTTTAGGCAATTATTTGCCATCTATCATTTTACATCTAATTTTGTAAAATAAAATGTAGGAAGCACCTTAGACCATGAAACCCATGTAATAAGGACAATATATGATTTAATTTTACCTAAATAATTTAGTAATGATTTCAAGTTAGCTTAAAAAATAATACGGATCCTAGATTTATGTACAGGGTAATTTTTAAACCATCAAAACTAGCTAGATTTGTTCTTAATATCCACTCTAGTTTTCCTGATCTCATTATTTAGGATACTCCTAAAAATGTTATACCTAATCCTATCCAAGGAAACCAATCAAAAATAAAGGATGAGAAAACTAACAATGGGATACTTGTTTGGATATCCTAGATAATACACACACTACCCCTTCAGTCAGTATAGAATATTTACATTCCCTGATCACTCCCTTTAGCACACTCCCTCATGATGTGTCCACTAAAATACATCAACTAGCTCCAAAAATATATTCCTTTATAACACAGGCTAAGATAAACCATGTAAAAGGGAAAATAGGTGAAATATTTTTAGAAGTAGAGACAAATGCCTTTGGGTGCCAAGAGGTAAATCCTTGTAACATCCCTCAATAATAATTGAGATACCTAAATAGGATATCTCTAATACTAATTTTGACCAAATATAAAAAGGGAAAATGGTTATGCCACCATCTCAAACAAGAAAAATCCATATTATGACCTTATCCTTCTGTAAGGCCAAAAGCTAGCATTATATAATCTTCATCTAAGAAACATAAACCATTAAAAAATAATTTTGATAGAATAATAATACAAATACACAATCCCTTAAATCATTATTATGCTAAAAATATTGGTTTAAGGTTTATTTTAAACGTAAATTACCCTTTATTGAAAACATTCAAACAAATGATATAAGAAATTAAGACACGAAAGCAAATGTAGTCCCCACATCAATGTCTCAAAAGGTGGATGAAACTAACCATGATCTATTGTGGGGGTCTTATTCCATGACTCTTGATCAACTCATTTAAACCTCCCTCATTATACTACCACCTATAAAGCATGTTAATCCTCATACACAAAAACTTGCATGGTATCATGAAAATAATAAATACACTTACCAACAAATATCATCACATAATACCTAAAGTTGTAATGATCTCAAAGATGTAACCTGATATTTAATAACAAATTATGATCTTTTATCTGAACTATTTGGTCCTAATTATCCTCATAATGCAACCATTAGGGTCATAACCACCCCAAAAATAAGTACATTACCGAAAGAGTTAGAATGAGCTTCAAAAAATGAAGATAAAACTTATGATTAAACTCAATATCAACCCCTCATACACTTGTAGATGCAGATAAATTAAAAAACATAACAAACCAACTATTGTTTCAAAGAAATGCAATACACATAGCGATACGATCTAAGACATAGGGTCATAAAACCCAAAATCACAAGAAAGCCAAGGTATCTATTCTAAAAGTCCCTAATTATACTACAAACAATCCTACATCACCTATTCTAAAACAGGAGGTTTATGTTCTATGGAAAGCACATAATAACATTCCCTTGGAGTTGATATAGATATCAGTTATGAAATAACTTCATGAACTTCCCATTAAAATTTCTTTATATGAACTTATCCAAAATTCTCTGCAACATCATGAAGCTATAATATAGGCCTTGTAAAACACCTAGGTATAATAATATGAACCTCATCCTCTATCAACCTTCATTGGATCCTTAAAATTTTCATCATATATCACATTTCAATATTATAAAATATCCCCATGCATCCTGAAGACCAAGACCCACCATTATTTCTCATTGCCCAAGTTAAACAAACACGGATCAAAAGAGTTATGATTGATAATGGAGCTATTATAAATATTATCTCCTTACACACTTTTAGGCAACTCCAATTAACAAAAACTATTGTGGATACATCTCTATCCATCTTACGAGCTTTTAATGACTCTATTACCACCATATTAGGTATAGTCATCCTCCCTATCCAAAAAGGAATATGTACTCTCTTGAAGCTATTTTATGTGATAGAAGGAAATTTTATATATAACTACCTACTACGACATCCTTTTATAGGTGATATGCATTATGTCCCTTATATTTTACATCAATACCTTAAATATAAATATGAAGATAAGATCCATGTCTTCTTAGTAGACCAACATCTATTCAAGACATGTAACTTGAATTATCAGTGTCATGATTGATTGATCCCCTTAAGTAACTTGAGCCCATTATTTTTTAGAAAAACATCAACTAGTTATACAATACCCTCATCCTGTATCCCTGATGAAAACTCCCTTTACTTAGAATTCCAACAACTTCTTTAGGGGAGTATCAACTATTAACTCTCAACACATTATTAACTACTCAGCAATATGGATGCCCTAAATAAAGTGTCCTTATCAAGCCAACCTAGGAGATAGTATCCCCTTCAACTGCTGTTACCTATAAACACACTTAATCTATAGAATAATTGATCAATCCCATTTATATAGGGAAAGTAAAACACATACAAACCCATTATCATCTAACTTTTCCTTTCTTGACAAACCACACTTCACACAAACCTATCTGCAATGATATAATTGGAAAGGCTTTCAAATAAGACTTTATGAACAAGGACCCCATGAAGTTATGATAAATCACTTGAGAAAACCTCATGATAAACATGTCCTCAGTTTCAATAAAACTCTAAATGTTAAAAATTATATTGCTTTATCATCTCATATCTCTGTAAATATGGATGACAAAGTACCCTCATCCCCACTTAGTTATCCTATAATAATTGATGACACCATTTCCATCCTTCCTAAAAAATTTATTTGATTATCACCATTCACTTGGAACCACTAACTTATCAAAATGACAATAAAACCTATACCTTCCCCTAACATTTCATGACATATAAATGAAGATTCCTCATTAGTCTATGCAATCGAGTGTCAGGGTGATGACTCTATTTTAAAATAATTATGGGTAGGTGATTCATATCCAAAATAATATCATATAATCAAATTTTCCTAGTCTTTTAAATGAAGTTACAACTGATATTATCATAGGAACACTTGAGCTCCTACAAAACATCAAAGTTAGATAGTCCCTTATTTCTCACAAATACCAAGATTTCATAGCATTCCTTTTGTATCATAACCAATCCTTTGCTTAGGTTTATAGTGATATTCTAGGAATAGATCCTAATATAGTCATTCATAACATCATCATAATTCTTAAAGCTAAACCATTAAAATAAAAAACATCAAAAAATACATCTCCACACAGAAGTTCTTATCAAGGAATAATTAGAGTAGTTATTATCCATTGAATTTATTCAACCCATAGATTATCCTTAATGGGAATCTATGATATTACCTATCCCCAAACCCATAAAAGGACTATGCCTCTATACCAAATTCATGATCTTAACATTGCTTATCTGAAAGATGACTTTTTGCTTCCTAATATCAACCAACTCATGGATGTCACTATAGGACATGAAATGTTTTCTCTAATGGAAATATTTTTTATCTATAACCAAATATTTATCATCTTATAAGAGTATCATAAAACCTCTTTTATTACTACATCAGGGGCTTTTTATTATAGGGTTATGCCTTTTGGTTTAAAAAATGCAAGAGAAATTTACTACCATGACATGTCCTATATTTTCCATGACTTAATTCATAAAATCATTGAATATTATGTGAATTATATACTTGGTAAATACATGTATAATAATATCACCTAACTATCCTTCAAAAAATCGTTACCTATTTAGTCAAATATCAGGGTTATCTTAACCCACAAAAGTGTGTCTTTGGGGTTTTATCAGGAAAGATTTTGTGTTTATAATTTCCATTCAAGGAATTGAGGTTGATAATTCCAAAATAAAATCCATTATTTATATGACACCTCCCTCTAAACTAAAGCATCTTAGTAGTTTACAAGGAAATTGTAGTCTATTCACTACTTTATTTCATAATTATCTGACCAATGTCAACCATTCCATCAAATTCTTAAGAAAGACACATAATTAATAAGGGATTTAAATTCTCAAGTGAGATTTAATACACTTAATAATTATCTCTTCTCTCACCCTATGCTTATTTCTCCAGTAGAGGATAAGCATTTTTACTTGTAGATCTCAGCTATAGGTCATGTTTTAGGTGTCATGCTTACCCATCAAAATAAAAAACATAGAGAGAAACAAATTTATTATATAATTTGCATTGTGGTTGAATATTATATGGGTTCCATGAATATTTAAAAAATATGCTTGGCCTTAGTATTCATTTCTTTTAAACTTTTCCACTATTTGCTTAGTCACAAAACCTATGTGACTACCAATATTGATCCTCTTAAGTTCATGCATTCAAATCCCTATTAAAATCAATGAATGGTAGAATGTCTTATTCTGTTCATTGATTTTGATCTCAAATTCCTTAACCAAAATTCACTTAAGGGGAAAATATTTTTTATCAATTAGCTAAGGTAGCCCTTGATAATAATATACCATCTAGTTATGAAATACCTAATGAATCTATAGACTCCACATATCAAGGAGATCTCAAATATCATATTACATTGTTATTTGATGGGTCTAAATAAAAATTTAGAGAGGGATTATGGATGATTATAATACCACCAGAAGGCATTCCTAGACCCCTATCTTTTAAACTTGATTTTGACTATACTAATAATATGGTAGAATATGAATCCCTAATTATAGGTCTTCAAATAACTTTAGTTATAGGTATTAAGTCACTTAATATTTTTGATGAATCCCAACTAGTAGTAAATAAAATAACTAGCATATATCAATGTAAGAATAAAATCCTATAGAATTATAAATTTTTATCATAATAGTTATTTTCCACCGTCAACCACTATGTCATTTAGACCACTACTTAGTCAACCAAAAAAAAATTTGATACCATGGCTTCCTTGGTATCATTTATCCTATCTTCCCCCTAAGAATATAAATTGTTTATCCTTATTAACAAGTTCAATTTACCTTCTTATAGGAAAAAAGATCTTACTTCTATCCATATTGTAGAATAAAATCACTGAGATCTGTGGTACACACAAATATTCAATTATTTATCTAGAGGTATCATTCTTTCATATTTATAAAATTTTAAGTGTGATTTTAAAAAATTAAATACCCAATATATAAAACAAGGGCTATGTTTCATAAGTGGGGGTTTGATGGTATTCTCCTTCATCATCTCATAGCTCTGAAGTAAATCTTCGAATCAAAGAAACACATACATGGAATATGCATAACCATTTTAGTGGTTTAGTT
>JARHVA010005111.1:1155000-1170000 GCA_037957365.1 Torreya grandis | reverse complement strand
ACAGGGACAAGAAGATTCAGCTATATCTTCTTGGAATGAATAATTTCATAACATCTATGTTATAGATTAATCTATTTCATTTTAGTATCACATATATATTATCATATGCTTTGTTGTAATTTATATTATTGCATTTTTTGCTTATATACTTAATACATTAGATTGACATCCTCTTAAGAAAGTGTACCACTTCTTGGAGCTTGATCTAGCATCAAGTTATCTAATTATACATCCTATTAATAAATATTTTTTGAGTTGTCTCTTGTGTGTAGGTAACCGTTCCTACCCAAAATAGAGTTCCCACTTCACTGGATCAACAGTGTATAACCCTTATCTTTGGCATCTCCTTAAAACCTTGCATCATAATTTCTATTTTTAGAAAGTTTATTTATTAATAAAACTGAACAAAAATAGAGTATATGGTGAGAAAAATATATGTATTCATCACTTCTTTCTTATTCTTATTAATAAATGTTTATAGTTTTTATATTAAGATGGTCTTTTTGTTTCATGATTATTATCAATATTATATAAGTAAAAATGGCATTTGCATAGTACTTATTTATGAAGGTCATTTTTGTTTGGGTAATGATTACTTATTGAGGCTTTTAGTTGATAGATAAAAATCTCATGAAAACTATTATCTAATTAAAATTGCTCCTAAAATCTTTCAAATTAACGTAAGAAACATATAAATATTGTGTTAGATTTTGATCTTCATTTTTATACAAGTCATTAGACTTTTTCACATTTATCAAGAGACCTTCAATAGGAATAATACCTGATTGTGATCCATGGGAGGGTTGAGGGTAGAGGTGTTGGAATAGTTGACAGATTGGAGGTGACAATTAACAAGTATGATTGAATGAGTTATGTTGCATCGTGATTTTTTAAAAATGTTCATGCTGATTCTATGGCAAAGCATGTGGAAGGACCATAATGAGGACACCACCTACTTAACATTGTGGAATGATGTTGTAGTTAAATTTAGATATGAAAAATTCACTACCTATTTTCTTTTTTTTCAATCATTTCATTTATTATCCCACTTTATGTGATGTTTTATGAGACTTCATATCCCAATGGATAAGGCAATGCTACAGATTGATCCATATGGAATAAATCATAAATTTGACATTATGGGTAAAAAATAATATTAACCCACTTAATTAAATTATTAATTATTATATAATTAATTAAAGTTAATTAAATTCATTAAATGATTACGTATATTTGGTTATTTAATAAAATATTTTGTATAACTAATATTATACTGTAAATGGAAAATTAAAAGTGCATTTAATATTCTAAATTTGGTCAAATAATAAAATCAGAGCATGGAAAAATGGATGGATTTTCTATATTAGTGGAGGGAAACATTTTACAAAATAAAAAATATGGATAATTATTTAGGGCTCTTCCTTTTTTTACACTCTTTGAGAAGATTTAGTTGTAAAATTGTGTGAGTTAAGGAATTTTTTGTATTTGAGAAATGGAATGCAAAAGAGTGGGTGAGATCATTATAAAATTTATGGTTTTTGATGTTCTTTGTTATGAATTCTATATTTATATTCATAGATAGATAATTAATTAGCGTTATGTACTTTATTTGGTTCTATGCAACTCAGGGTGTTTCTAAATTGTATTGAAAAACCTATGTATAGTATTTTTACTAAGTGTAACCAATGTGGTTTTTAAGGAGATTTTGTGCTTCCAAGGAAGCCTTTTGTTCCAATTACATCTGCTGATCTTATGTTTTTTTTATATGAGAGGAATCATTTTCAAACCTTTCATTTATTTTTAAGTTTTTATGGTGGTTCTTTCTATTCATTCCGTGGCAGATTTTTCACCTTCACATCTTTTTTCCTCCACTTTTCTTCCATTTTCAGATTCCAAGTTTTTGTGTATTTAATTTATTTTTTTGCATTAGATAGTTAAAATTAAATAAAAGTTTAAATATACCCATATTGTATGAGGGCATTGCCCCTCTCTAATGTAGAGTAAAATCGTTAGCTTAATGGGGATTTATATCATTGTTGGCAAATTTATGTCACTTCCCATTGGATGATTCTTAAATTCGATTGACCAAAATTTATACCAATGTTTAGTGACTCTACTATGAAATGAAATGTGCCTTTGATTTCTAAAATTTGAAGATAATCTTCCCCTTACAAAAGAAGACTGATGAATCTATTGGAAGAATATTTAGGAATTATTGAAGGCAACCCATGCTTCTGAGTTTTTGAGTTTCACTATCTCTATCCATGATTTGATTTTTGGTCGTAAACATTAAAAAATTAAGGTGAAAATCAGATTATGCATAACTTGGAAATATTGGGTGAAAAAAAGAATAAATAAATAAGAAAAACATTTTAAAAGAGCCAAAATCAGTGGTTATTTAGATTTTTCTAAGGGATCATAAAATGATAAATGTTTTCCTCTTCATATAAGCCTTCATAAATAATCCTATTTTAAAAATTGTTGATGATCTAAAGAGATTTCAATTTATTAAAGATTTATATGGAGCTCTACAAATCAAGTGAAGAGAAGTTTTCCTAATTATAAATTTATCCAAATATGAAGAAGTCATGGAAGAACACATTGAAAATAAAAATTCAATCTCTTCCCAAGAGCATGAGATGAGTCATGAAAGTGATGAGTCTCATATTGATGAAGAAGAAGTATGTGATGATGTTGAGTATTAACACATAGCAGATTTTGAAGAATAAACAAAAACAAACCAGCAAGAAATTTTTGGTTATTTTGGGTGCCATGAGGATTTAGTTCCAAGCTCATCTTTAGAGGTACGTAAAATAAATTTAGCTCAACCATTTACAGATGAAGAGCCACAATAGAAACCACAAAGTGAATACTTTTGAAGTATGATTCATGTTAAATTACTTCAAACATCAATCTGTGACATATTCCTTCTATTTATAAGGAAAGTGTGTGTGGTCAAGTATTTGATTCTATATTTGTCTTCTTGCCCGTATGTTTATCCCATGGATGCAATACAAAACATGCTATTATTTTTACTCGGTATTTGTAAGCATTAATTGTCTTATGTGTGTTCATATTTTTCCCAACCCATGAGTTTTCATGTTTGGTCATGTTGTCCTAGCTTATCTTTTGTAAATAATTTAATTTTCTACAAAATTTTGGATTGTGTTTTTTTCCTTTCATTTGTTGTTGTGTGTTTACATTCAATAAACACAGCATATGCACTGTGGTGTTTTTTTCTCCTCCTCCTCAGGTCCTTTTCTTGGACCTGATATATGTTTATGGTTGTGTTATCAGCTGGAAAGCTCCTTGTATTCATTGTGGTTGTGGTGAAAACGTTGTTGAAATGAATCCATTGTCAAGAGTATTCTATGCAATTTCATTCAAGAGTCACAAGCTGATTGTATTGCAACTTCTCAAGTAAATGAATTGTGAAAAGGATGTGTTTAAATTAATTGCGGGAAAAAATGAATAAATCTGATTGGTGTGGCCCTTTATGCCGTTCACTATGGCTCATTAGTTCTCCAATTACAGTCGCTGTTTAAATTCCCAACGACTGTACATTACGATTTGCCCAGGGATCTTTCTATTTTCAAGCATATCGAAATAATTCAATGATCTTACAATGAATATTAGAAGCTATTCGATTCTTTGAGCTCGCTAAAGATTTATGTCATACAATGCTCTTCTTGGTGATGTTCAAGTTTATGCAAAGAAATACAAGATCATGTACAACCTTTAATTTCGGAGCATCTGTGCAATATAACCTTCTTGAGTAGTTAGATTTGATGACTTTGATAAAGCCCAGAATATCAAAGATTCAGCAAAACCAAAGTTCAAATCTGGATCTCCAAGGGTTTGGGTGGTCCATAATTTAAATTGATAGTTCGTCGAATGGAAGGAGAAGCATTCTTATCACAAATGGAGGGAATTGCATCCCTTGATATATTACTATCGGGTTCTATTTCAGGCGATTTTATTAGACATCCCAATTGAACATATTTTTCTATATACGTAACTCAAATAGCATGTCAAATGGAGTCCAATAGAGGTGAATTTTAACAGCTGATTAAACTAAGAGTTCTTACCACTCTGGCAGAGCAAGAAGGAAAAATATGTCACAGTGGAGTGCAGAAGACATAATGTTTCTCGGTTACAGTTAGGCTGGAGGATAAAGAATTGGATACATGGATTTCTGTCACAGGAAGTGTTACAGCTTGCAAAATAGAAAATGATTACAACTGTGGAGTGCCTGATTATTCTGTTGGAAGTGACAATGAAAATGGCTGTGTTTTATAATATGTTGGCAATTTATAAGAAAAACTCAGGAAATCCAGGGAGAATGAATGCCGTTGGGGAATTTGGTAAAACAATTCAGATTTAAGCATTTATTTGAGGCATTTTGTCAAACGGTTCGTGTGACCCCTGTAGATTGTATGAATGCTTGAAATCCAAATGCAAGTGACTCGAGTAAAATCAAACTCAACAACCTTTGCAAGCATCCTCCCAACCCATGATAAACGGAGCACGTCGACGTCCCATACACATCATTTTTTTGAGGATTTTTTAAAAATAGTTCTTATGCTTTGAACTTATGTGAAGAAGTCAGACACACAAGATAAGGCACAAGTATCCATTTCTACTAGCAGAAGATTAAGAAGAGAGGATTTTATTTTTATTTGAAGTTGTTTGAATGGAGGGTTCAAGTAATGATCAGATAAATGAGGGGCCTTAAACAATTTTTGAACACGCTAGAAGCAAGGCTTACGAATATATACGACCAAGATTACTTGTTGAATGAGCAACATCCAAAGCTACAAAGGAAGCTGCTAGGAATAATGCCAAGAGGTTAATGGAACTAGAGAGAATGCTTGATGTTGAGACGCAGAAAAAAATTAAATCATAGAAATTAATTTGATCAATAGTAGACTACAAGAAGACAGTCATTCATTTTCAAGCTCAGTTAAATGTGTGGAATAGAGAAAGGAAGAATCAACTGATTTTGCAAAAAAAAAAAAGGAAGTTATAGCCGAGGATCTGAAGAGAAAAAATGTTTCATTCATGATCAAATGTCAAGCCAGAGTGAAAAAAAAGATAATATCATCATTTTATCATATCCATCATTGCAGAATCAAGATAAATATTATGCTTCAATAGACTGCGATATCTATATAAGTGAGGATGATCTAAATGAAAATGGTGATGTATTTCAAGGTCCTTCAACCGTTAAAATGTTTACTAACAAAAGTATTGCTATGCATCCAGACTAAATATTGAAGAAAAAATCACATGACTCTTTGGTCAAATGGAAAGTACGGTGGAACCAATTGTAGCTCAAGACCAAAAGGAATTTCATGACTTGGTGGATTAAATTGTTTGTGCAACTCAAAATGAAATACACTAGCATTTGGCCCAAAGGTCCCAGTAACGTTGGAAGGGAATGTTTAGTAGGATAAATATTGGTGAGACAACCTGGTGCCTAATGGAAAGGATTAACATTGAACCAAATTTAAAAGTTGAGGATGCAAATCATATAAAACCAATGGACCTCAAACACTCCACTAAGGCAACAATTTATGAGCTTCTTTAGGCTCTCTTCTAATCCTCTTATTCATTGGAGAAGTTTCAATCTGATCCTCTCCTTCCCTGTCCCTATCCATATAATGGTTTCTTAAAGACTTTCTTGTCATGTAATCCCCATGATTGCTTGTCAAATCCTTTTCACTCTCTCTAGGTGGCAACATGGAGCTCAACACATCATTGTCCATAACCAGATCCTTTCTTGCATCATGATTTCCAAGTGTATTAAACATTAAAATGGGAAATTAGATGAAATAATGAAGGAAAATCTCACATCAGGAAAATTGGTTATTCTATCTTTCCTTTTTTATTGTTTAAGTTAATGATCATTAAGTTACAACCATTTTTGTAGCTGGAACTCATCGATTTGTGCTACCTCTCACTCCTTGGATTCTAGGTGACCTGATAAAAAAATCTCATTTAATCCATGACTAAGGAAATGAGAACAAATGAAATGATATGGTCTCAATATATCAATCAAATGGTTTTCCTCACTAGGATTTAAGGCTTTTCAATGAAATGTGTCGAGTAAATGTAATATCTAAAAGTGCCAAGGTTGCAGGATTATTTTCCAAGAATTAGTTGTGGGAAGGAATAGTCCTTCTCTTCTGATTCTCTTCAAGATTTCATGCCCTAGGGAAAAAACATCCAAGGAAGCATAATCTTTAGACATTTGATGTCCCATAAGCTTAACATCTAAGGAAGATATAGGCATGACACATGGTTTTAAGAAACAAATAGGGATCTACCTTTGCCACCTATGGTAGAGGAAAGATTTGTGGTGACCATGACTTTACCACCTATGAGAGATGAAAGACTATTGGAGGACAACCTTTTATATTTATGGCAGTAGATAGATTTGTGAAGGTGATGCCATTTCCCACCGTGGTAGAGTAAAGATTTGGTAAGGTGTCTTATTTATGTGTACTTAATAGAGAGAATAAGGATGTTCTAGCATTTTTTTTCAAAGAGGAATAAGTTCTTTTTACTATGACCTTGTTAATTCACATGGGGAAGAGGTTAATTTATTAGGGGAGGAAGTGACATTGTTAAATTAATCAATGAGATCTCCTCTACGAATAGCATTTTACAAATATACAAAATAGAATTCCAAATTGTATACATGCTCCATGTCATCAGTAAAACTCTCAGAGTCATGTTTTTTAGCATAGAATTCCATACATAGTGAATAATGAAGGCACCTACAACTTGATGGGAAAAAAATTGATACAGTATTGTTGTTCCCAAAATCTTTCACTCATTTTTGGGACAACATATAAACTATTTTGGTTCTGCAGGCCAAAAATTCCCTCTTCCCTTCTCAAAAATTATTTTGGGAATTCAAACTCTCTATTTTTTAAGCTTTTTCAGCTAACAGACTTTGCTGGAAGAAATCTACAGAATCTACAGGCTAAAATCTACAAACTCTACAGGCTTAAATCTACGAACTCTATAGGCTTAAATCTACTAACTCTAAAGGCTTAAATCTACAGACTCTGTCGAAAAGAAACAAGCTCTCAACACTTGGGCAATTTCAAGGTTGGTTCAACGCCAAAGTTCAATGACGTCGGAAATCTTAAAGAGTTGAGCGCTTCAGCAAAAGTTCAAATTTCAACTGCTTCAGCAAGTTCAACGGCTTTAAAAGACTTAGTGAGAAACAAGAAGGCTTGAACCATTAAACCATTAAACTTTGAACCAAAATGGTTCAAAGGTTCAATGGGTTGAAAGGTTCAATAAGCAGTTGGTTCAATCGGTTGGTCCAAAAGGTCAAGTGGAACACAAGAAGAAAGTGATTAAACCATTGAACCTTTGCACCGTCGAACCGCAGTTGGTTTAATCGGTCGATTCAATCGGCCGGTTCAAGGGAATGCCCCAAAGCGAAGAGACCAAGTGCCCTTGTGGAGGGCAGTGAAGAAAAGAAAACTTCAAAGAACAAAGGAATGAACCGTTGAACCATTGAACCATTGAACCTTGAACCAAATTAGTTCAATGGGTTCAACAAGTTCAATGAGTTCAATGGATTCGAAGAGATCAAGGGACTTAAAAAAATAGAGAAGCGATGTAACAAAGGATAAACCAATGAACTGATTGAACCTTGAACCAAAAAAGTTCAAAAGTTCAAAGGTTCAAAGGTTCAACGGTTTAAAGGAAGCGCCAAACAAAGGGATGGTTCAATCAAAGACCAAGAAAGTGATTGAGCTGAGAAAGTGATTGAACTAAGAAAGTGATTGAACCAAGAAAGTGATTAAACTAAGGAAGAGATTGAACTAGGGAAGCGATTGAATCATTTCTGTCGCTGCGGACATCAAATTTAAGATAATGAAATATCCGTCAATTTTCAAATATAGCGCAGACCCTGTGAACAAATTCAGTGACCAGCCAAAGAGATAGCCCAAGAGCTCAGATCGCATAGATAAGGACAAAATACAATGGAAGTCACCACGTGTCCCTTGTAAAACTTAGCGAAAAGCACCGAGTGTCAACATCCACCGTTTCTTCCTTTTATCTCATTATTGAGTAAGGACTGTGGTGGGTCCCAGGTTAATTGCTAAGGTAAGTGGAGCATGCCAAGTGGCATCGTCCATGTGAATCCAAATGAGTCTCGCATGTTTCTATAGTATTTCTAAAAGATCAGCAAAAGCCGCCATGTGTCATCTTCCACAAGACTCTCAAATGATATCTTAAGCTTTTATAAGGTAAACGGATGTTGCCAAGTGTCCTCGCCTGCTTCAAAGTGGAAAGCATCACCTATCCCTTCATCAACAATAAAGAACCTGAGAGCTCAAAAAATAGCAAGGAAAGGGGAAACGATGGAGAAAGATCAAAAAATATCTATGCATGTGATATGTTTTTAGAAGGTGAAGCAGCCAACCAAGTGGACATCAAAGAGCGTGAACATTCAATGGTGCGGCCTATTCTCTTGCATTGAGTAAAGTTAAAATAGTTGCGCACACATCAGGAAACACATTAGGTGGCCCATATTTAAGACCGACGCCCGATTCCAGCATAGCCCATGGACAAAATTTAAAATGCATTGAAGGCATTGAATGCATCATAGGCCATCATTTTTGTGAAACAAAGTGCCCAAGTCTTTCTTGGAGCACTATATATTGGACTCTCTCTTATTGTTTTAAGGGGATCTCTCTATTATCAAAAACAAAACTCTGCCCAAATTAAAAGGCATTACTAAGACTTTGAACTCAAATTGTTGATCATATTTCATTATTTGAATAAGAAAACAAGTGACTTTTCAGAATTTGTGTTGGAATAGATTGGTTGTTGGGGAAATAGTTCTTATGTCTATTTCCTTAATACGTTTCTTATCCATTTAATTAAATAAGTAGAATTAGTGAAAGTAATCAGGAAGGTGTCTTGAAGCCGGTTGTGGAGAGACTTTGTGCTGCCACAATTGTCTTTAGTTTATCTATTTTTTATTTCTATGTAAGGGATCTTGGGATGACTTTGTGCCCTCCTTATCCTTCATATTTCACTCTTTGGCAGGTGAGGTGGAGACTTTGTGCTACATTTCATCCTGCTATGTTACTGCGCCCTGTTACAGTTACTTGCCACTATTCGAAAGGTTCCTGTTGTTTAATGAACAACACTTCTGAAAGAAGAAGAGTGCCTTCTATCATTTCATCAAGATTTATCCTTTGAATGGTGAACATCATCTCTAAAAAAAAGAGAGATGGATGGTGTTATCCTACCCTTGAATGTTATTTTCATCTTATTTATAGTAGATTAGCATATATATATAGCCCCTTCATACTTACAGGGAACTTGCCCTTGATGAGAGGAGAGATTTATCCTCTTTTGATGTAGTAAACCTACACATCTAGCTAGCAAATTTTCCTATGCTATTATTGAAGAGACCTATTTTGCTCATCAGTTAGCTGATTGATAAAATATTCACCCAATAGTTTTTGGTGACTATGCTGGGGATTTATGCATAATCTAAAGCCTCAAGTTTCAAATTGAAGTCGTCCTTACCCTTATCCATTATAGACTCTGGCAACTCTATTTTGTGTTTTACCCATTATCATTATAGCCTTACCATCTCCCTCCACCTCCACATTAATTGGAATAGAATGCGCAGTTTGAAGCCTCAAGCTTCAAGCAGAAGTAGGGCCAGTTCTTTTCCATTTTTGTTTTACAATCTGGCAGATCCACAATATATGTGAAGCCAAAGGGCTAAAGGTATTGTTGACCCTATATTTGAGTTGGTACAACAAAGTAATTTTGATCCGTTTCCTTCACCATCTTGCCTACAACAAACCAGGAGCTTTCCTCCTACTAAAGTCAAGTCTCCATTACCAGGCAAAGCATCCATTTCCACTATTAATAAAGCTTTGTCAATACTTACCCCTTTGAGATTTGTTAGTCCACCTTTCCATAGTCATACTATAGAAATTCAAGGCCCTTAGAGTAACTATTTTGGCCCACTCAATTTAAATCCACCTTTACATGAGCTACCACGCAGTTCAAGGAAAAATTTCCTGAAGTTCTATGGTGATGGGAAGGTCCATCCTGATGAACATATTGTAGCCTTCAGCATAGCCTATGGCATAATAGGTGTGGAGTATGAGGATGTAGCAGTCAGGCTATTCATGGAAACTTTACAAGGTGCTATTGTAGACTAGTTCTATCATTTATAGGCCTAGACTGTGACTGACTAGAACACTTTCAAAGCCAAATTTGAAGCCAGATTCAAGCCTACAGAAGATGTGCATGCCCTACTGGCTCAACTCACACAAATGAAGAAGGAGCCTCATGAACCAATGAGGGATTTCATATCCAAGTTCGACAAGCTGAGGAATAGGATTCTTACAATTGCTCAGCCTACAGCTGATAATCTCAAATGTTTCATCATCAACTCTTAGTTGCTTGAAGTGAGTTTTCTGCTGAGATGTGCTAGCCAAATAGACCTTGCTATAGCTCAGGATTTGGCCACTGAGGTGGAAGATGACCTTATCTTGGTAGGAATGATAAAGAGAGATCCTAGCAGAGGTAAATCTTCTGAATATTCATCTACAGGCACCACTAATCAAATGGTGCAAAAGCTGGCAAATGAACTGCTAGCCTTGAAAAGACAAGTGGCTCAAGGTATGTCTACTCCTACTTATCAAGATATGCCAAGGACATTTTAGAACCAGTCATATCAAGGTAATGCTGCCAGAAGTCAAGGGCAACTAGATCAACTACCTTCCTCACAGGGGAAACTTGCCATTGAAACAACACCAACTAACTCAACAGTTGGATATCTGGAAATAGAACATGATTTCTCTTTCCAACCTGAGTTTGAGAAAAAAAATGACACTATTATTTTTGTAGCAGAGCAAGAAGAATCAGCTGGCAACTCCAACATTAGTTTCCTGAATTACTAGGATGAACCCAGAGATAAAGGTGAAGTAGTTGATGGATCATATGATGTATTCACCCAGTCCCAGAACCAATCAACCTAGTAAGCTAATAAATTAAAAATAGGGGAAAGTTCTCAGCCTACAATTTCAATTGCCAAATGAGGAACTTCTTTGCCTTTCCAGTCAAAGGACCCAGTGAGTAATAAAAAGGTAAATGCATCAAGCATTCCTCCATCTTTAACTTCAATTCTACAGACCAGTACCACCCCTCCTAAAAACTAGAAAGATGAACTTCCTTCCTCTGTTCCTAGTCCATTTCAGTCATTTGACATAATCGACCATGTCAAGAAGAACAAAATTCAAATGTCTAAATTTGAATTCTTGCAATCCAATCTTGAGCAGTTGGATAGGTTAGTTCAGTGTGTGAATAATAAAGTTGTCCCTACAGGACAAGACATTAAAAATGTAACTCATGATCCCCCAAGGAACATGTCCATCCCAAATAACCTTGTCATTGCTCCTCCTACTGCTTCCAAAAGGACTGAACCATTCTATGTCTCCCTGCTGATAAATGGACATTAGCTAAACAATTGCATCATAGACTCAGGTGCGTCAGACAATGTCATGCCTACCAAAGTAGCTGAATCCTTGGTCTCACACTGACCAAGACATTTGGGAGATGTTTCTTCATGGAGAACAAATAAGTGCCACTACTGGGACAAGTCAAGGACACCCAATTTGCATTTGCCACCTTTCCAAAAAAGAGAATCAAGATGACAGTCCTGGTGGTCAACGTCCCAGCCTCATATGGCATCCATCTTGGGTGAAATTTTTGCAAGGATGTTGGAGGAGAATTGACCATGGACCTATCTGAAGTGAGGATCCCTATCAAAGGCATCATGTAGAGGCTGCTTCCTAAAAAGGAGGCAAACCATGTTGTCACCCAAGCGTCGATTCCTAAAGCTCAAATTTAGTTTGAGTCTTCCAATAGGGGTAACTATTTTTTGTCTACTGAAGATGTTCCTATTATAGCAGATGAAAGTCCTATAGGTGGAAATGTAGGAATTGTTTCAAATAAAATAACAGAAGGTATGAGAGAGCACAATGCAAGACCAAAGGAACTCTCCTCTCCAAATGAAGAAAAATTTGAGAAAGGAGCAGTTTTTGATGATGTATGGATACTAGGATTTGATGGCAGATGCTCTTCTAGTGGTGTTGGAGTTGGGACTGTGTTGATATCTCCTCAAGTAGATATCTTTCCTTCTTCATACAAGTTATAGTTTAGTAACACCAAAAATGCTACTAAGTATGAATCTCTATTACTCAGGTTGAAGGCTACTCAAGACAAAGGTGTCAAACTCTTTCACGCCAAAGGAGATGTTGAGCTGATGGTTTATCAAGTATTTGATGGGGACAATAAAATCATGTGCTGGATTGAACTAGAAGAGCAACAAGATATGGTAGTGTACCATACTACTGCACACCAAAGTCAAGAAAAGGAACTCTTCGCCAAGAGAGCAAAGATTTATGGTTTTCAAATTGGAGACCACACCTTGCCATGGGGCAAGAAGAGAGAACCAAAAAGAGTGCACAAAAAATGTGATTCCTAGTAGAGACTTCCATTTGCCCATCAATGATTCTAGGGAGAAAATGGTTTCTTACTAGTTTATCAGGATGGAATGCCATTTTCACTATCTCACAGTGGGCGGCATCTGAAGCGATTCAAATCTTCAGGCATCAGATAAGATCATCTATACATATGTGTATTTGTATAGTCTTTAGTACTATTTTGTGCTTTTCATTTTTGTTTTTTGACACCTTTATTTTTTGATAGCATGACTCCATAGCCTAATGGCACACTTCAAGGCACTAGAGATTCTGGTTTCTACTTCCCTCAACTTTTCCAAGTCTTCAATTGAAAGAAGTTCCCCAACTGGAGCCACCTGTTGTTCCCAAATTTTGTCACTCATTTTTGAGACAACATATGAACTATTTTGGTCTTGTAGGCCAAAAATTCCCTCTTCCCTTCTCAAAAATTATTTTGGGCATTCAAATTATCCATTTTTTAAGCTTTTTCAGCTAACAGACTTCACTAAAAGAAATCTATGGACTATATAGGCTAAAATCTATGGATTCTGCAGGCTTAAATCTAAAGACTCTGTAGGCTTAAATCTATAGACTCTGGAGGCTTAAATCTATGGACTCTGCAGGAAAGAAACAAGCTCTCAACACTTGGGCAATTTCAAGGTTAGTTTAATGCCAACATTCAATGATGTCGGCAAGCTTAAAGAGTTAAGCGCTTCAGCAAAAGTTCAAAGTTCAACCCCTTTAGCAAGTTCAACAGCTTCAAACAGCTTTATAATACTTAGCGAGAAAGAAGAAGGCTTGAACCATTGAACCTTGAACCAAAATGGTTCAAAGGTTTAATGGGTTCAAATGTTCAATAAGCAGTTGGTTCAATTGGCTGGTTCAAGCGGTCAAGAGGAACACAAGAAGAAAGTAATTGAACCATTGAACCTTTGCACTGTTGAACCGTAGTTGGTTCAATCGGTCATTTCAATCATCCGGTTCAAAGAAATGCCCCAAAGCAAAGAGACCAAGTGCCCTTATAGAGGGCAGTGAAGAAAAGAATACTTCAAAGAATAAAGGAATGAACCATTGAACCATTAAACCATTGAACCTTGAACCAAATTGGTTCAACGGGTTCAACGAGTTCAATGGATTTGAAGAGATCAAGGGATTTAGAAAAATAGAGAAGCGATGGAACAAAGGATGAACCAATGAATCGATTGAACCTTGAACCAAAAAAGTTTAAAAGTTCAAAGGTTCAAAGGTTCAACGATTCAAAGGAAGCACTGAACAAAGGGATGGTTCAATCAAAGACCAAGGAAGCAAATGAGCTGAGAAAGAGATTGAACTAAGAAAGTGATTAAACTGAGAAAGTGATTGAACTAAGTAAGCGATTGAAGTAGGAAAGTGATTGAACTAGGGAAGCAATTAAACCATTAATGTCCCCGTGGATGTCAAATTTAAGATAATGAAATATCTGTCAATTTTCAAATACGATGTAGACCTTGTGAACGAATTTAGCGATCAGCCAAAGAGATAGCTTGAGAGCTCAGATCACACAGATAAGGATAAAATACAGTGGAAGTCACCACATATCCCTTGTAAAACTCAATGGAAAGTGCCGAGTGTCAATGTTTGCCATTTATTCCTTTTGTCTCATTATTGAGTAAAGACTGTGGTGGGTCCCAGGTGAATTGCTACAGTAAGTGGAGCACACCAAGTGGCATCGTCCATGTGAATCCAAATGAGTCCTGCATGTTTCTATAGTATTTCTAAAAGCTCAGCAGAAGCTACCATGTGTCATCTTTTGCAGGACTCTCAAAGGATATCTTAAGCTTCTATAAGGTAAACGGATGCTGTTAAGTATCCTCCCCTGCTTCATAGTGGAAAGTGCCACCTATCCCTTCATCAAGAATAAAGCACCTGAGAGCTCAAAATACAAGGAAAGGGGAAATGATGGAGAAAGATCAAAAAATATATGTGCATGGGATATGTTTCTAGAAGGTGAAGTAGCTGACCAAGTGGACATCAGAGAGTGCAAACATTCGATGGCACAACTTGTTCTCTTGCATTGAGTAAAGTGAAAATAGCTATGAAAACATCAGGAAATACATTAGGTGGCCCATACTTAAGATCGATGCCCAATTATAGCATAGCCCTTGGATAGAATTTAAAATGCATTGAAGGCATTGGATGCATCATAGGCCATCATTTTTGTGAAACAAAGTGCCCAAGTCTTTCTTGGAGCACTATATATTGGACTCTCTCTAATTGTTTTAAGGGGATCTCTCTGTTATCAAAAACAAAACTCTACCTAAATTGAAAGGCATTATTGAGACTTTGAGCTCAGATTGTTGATCATATTTCGTTATTTAAATAAGAAAACAAGTGACTTTTAAGACTTTCTGCTGGAATAGCTTGGTTGTTGGGGAAATTGTTCTTATGTCTGTTTACTTAATACATTTTTGGTCCATTTAATTAAATAAACAGA